>CAJHQQ010001334.1:0-101943 GCA_905132885.1 Moricandia moricandioides
ATTTTAACTCATTATTAATTTTGAGTTAGTGGGGTTTGTGGGCTATTATTATCTTCGGCCCAATGCTTATTAGAGTTTGTTATTCTTCATTCCCAAAAGTTTAAAGTTATTAAATTCAACATTTCAAGACACATTATATTAAGTTTAAACACCATTTTGGAACATAGAACCTCTGATAAACAGGTAAGACCTTGATTTCAATTACACTGGTCAGAATTGGTTTTATTGAAAACATAACTGGTTTTAAAACAGAAACAGAAAGTTGAATCAAGAAACTTTCAGTAAAATGAAAAGTTTAGTCATCATTCATTCAGGAAGAAGATTCTCAAAGTTAAGAGTGTTCCTCATTGTTCTCCTGTTCATCCCAACATTGCCATTCCTTTCCTCATCATTGCCACAAACTCTCCATAGTTTATTCGTCCATCCTACAAAAAGAAAACAAAAACCATAAGCTCCTTCATAAGGAAACAGTTAAAACATGTTTATGAAACTACTTACATTGTCTTGGTCTATGTCTTTGATCATTTCATCAAGATGTGAATCTTTTATACCAAACTGGTTCCAAGCCTGTTGGAGCTCATCCATAGTGATGCAACCACTTGAATCTTTGTCAAAGAAAGAGAATGCAGCTACTAGATTCTCCTCTCTCTCCAGCTTGTTCAAGTGGATTGTTGCAGCCAAGAACTCTCCATAGTCTATTGTTCCACTCTCATCAACATCAGCCTGTTACACACACACACAAATATAAGATAATACTTTGTGAAATTTAATACTAGAAGAGGGTTGCTAGTTACTGCTTGCAAGAGTTTTTGGATCTCTGATTCCACAAGCTTTGATCCAACACGTCTGACACTATCTTTCAACTCTTCAAACGTGATGGTCCCATTGTTGTCTGTGTCTACCATCTTGAACAGTTCTTTAAGCCCACCGATCTCTTCCTCAGAGAGTCTCTCTGCAACCACGCGTAAAGCCATCTTCTTAAGTTTGTTCATTGCAGAGAACCTTTTCAGACGAGACACTACTGCAAAGTCCAATGGTTTATCTGGAGCAACCATGTCATCCACAATCCACGGGTGACCTGACAAAACAAGACAACTTCAATCAGCTTTAGCGGTCTAATAAGCTCATAAGATGAGAGCTAAGTAGCTTACACAAGACTTGATGAGCAGTTAGCCTTTTCTTTGGATCCCTCTCAAGCATTTTCTTTAAAAGATCCTTGGCACTCTCTGAAATGCTAGGCCAAGGACTGGTCTCAAAGTCCAGCTTTCCCTGTAAAATCTTTTTGAAGATCCCATCCTTAGTTCCTGGATACAAAATAGGACAAATGAAATATGAGAGTGAAACGCTGCAATTATACATAAAAGTGATGGGCATTCGGGTTTTCGGTTCAGATTATTTAGTTTTTGGGTTGAGATGTTTAAGACCCATTTAGAAACTAGACATTTTTCGAATGAAATCGGTTTAAGGTTTCTAGTTTTATATAAAATCCAAAGTGAAACTGAATTAGAAATAATATGGATTTGGTTCGGTTTAAAACACAAAAACCCCAGAAAACCTGAGTTAAACAAAAAAAAGAAAAAAATATTTGAGTTATTCAGGTAGTTCGAGTTTTATGGATACTTTTAAATTATATTTTATATATTAAAATAAAATTAGAATTTTATATTGTATTTAAAATATTAAGATATCTGTTCGGTTACGGATTTTCGAACTTAGTCAAATCTGAACCGTTCGAATTTTCTAATTTTCGATCCGGTTTTAATTTTGTTATTTTTAATTAAGTTTGGTTTTTGAGTTTGGGATAATATGCCCATAACTTCCATTAGGAACCGTACGCATTACATAAGATAAAAATCCCTAAATAGAGAGAAAGAAAGAAGCTAACCAGCACGGAAAGGAGCAAAACCACATAATAGAATGTAGAGGATAACTCCAGCGCTCCATACGTCACATTCATGCCCATAATGCCTACGTAAAACCTCAGGCGCCACATAGTATGGACTTCCAACAATTGTGGAAAACGTTTCACCTGAAATAAATAAAAAACATATATTTGCTCCATAAAAAGAAGAAAAATATGCAAAGGTGAAAGGGTGAAAGAATCAAAAACCAGACCTGGTTTGAAGAAAACAGAGAGGCCAAAGTCAGTAGACTTAAGAGAAGCATCTTCATCACAAGAAGAGAACAACAAGTTCTCAGGTTTAAGATCTCTATGCATAACACCAAGAGAATGACAAGCCTCAACAACGCTAACAATGGTCTTGGTGAGCTTAGCTGCTTCTCTCTCACTGTGATGACCTCTCTTCACGATTCTATCAAACAACTCACCACCTTCACAGAGCTCCATCACAAGGTGCACGCTTGTATCATCCTCGTACGTGCTGTGTATCCTGACAACGTTGGGGTATTCAGACAAGTGATGCATTATCTGGATCTCCCTCAAAACGCGTTCAAAATGTTCTTGATAAAGGAGCTTCTCTTTGGGTATGGATTTGCAGGCAAGCTTTTGACCTGTCTCGTTATTGGTACAGATGAAAGTGGTTCCATACTGTCCTTTTCCGAGCACACGTCCAAGAGAGTAATCGTCTTTCAAGTTCTTGGTCTTGTAAGGTAGAACACGTCTGGTTCTTGATTCACTTGCCATAGTTTTGAGACTCTGAGAGAGAGAAAGAAGAGAGGCAAGTGAAGACCTCTTTTATTGAGCACATGAAATTATAATCAACTAGTAATCATTAGCTGTTACAGATATTTTTATTGACCAAAAAAATTAAGTCAATATTTTTATGTATAGTAGGTACCTACGTGGTCGCTTCTTAGGAGACAGGATCATGGCAAAAAACGTGTTCAGAATCTTCAGATGATCTCATCTCATGCCATAACACTTCCTGTTTATCCAAACTTGAATAGTATTATACATAGTAAAATATAAATTATATATTTTCAACACGTTGTGTATTAGCTTCAAAATAATTGATAATGACTTTGTATGCAAAACTTTGGTCTTACTTAATTCCTCATAATGTGGCGTACGTACTCCATTATCGTTTCTGGTTCATACCCATCTATTATTCGACATGAAAAAAAAGTAAAATATTTAGAAAAAATCAATTTAAACATTAAAGACTAAATAACATGAATTTGAGTAGAAAATAACTTTTAAAGTCTTTCCATGACCTGGTCTTCATAAGCTTGATAACCAGCACCAACTATGCTGCTCTGCGGTTCTTCTTCTATGCAATTAAACCCTAGCAATCAAAAATTGAATAATCAAAAATCGTAGGATATGTTAAAGAGACATTGCTATCTTAGTGAAGCTTTTTTCAATTACAAAAAAGGTTTTTAAAGGCTATTATTAACTAATCTTAAACGTCAATGGATATTACGCTAAAAAAAACTCAAATTATTTTGGATTGAGATATAAAAATCCGATCCAAACTATTTTGAACTAAAAGCGAAAACCTTAATAATCAAGAACTGGATTTCATTCGAGCAAGAATAATTGGAGGAATAGAGAAAGAATCTCGCGCATGATTCGTGAAGGAACCAATCGGATAGAACCTGTGATGTGGAAGAGGAGGAGGAAGATAGGCCTAGGTGTTAGGGGACTTGTAGGTTTTGGTTATGTTCATTCGGATTTTCAGTTATTTCCGAGTTCGGGTCGGATAGGATTGTAACTAATGTCTAAAATTGTCCAAAATATATTTTTTCAAAACCTGAAAATTTGACAAATATTTTTTAGAGTATATAAAGTTATTGACAAATCTAATTAAAAATTGTTAAACTATCAAAACTAACTAAAAATATTCAAAATAATAAATGAAACAAATTACAATAATCTTTTGAATTCCATAAAATATATAAATTACCTTGAAATATATAAAAAACACACTAACATATTTAACTAATTTTGGATATTTCAGATTCTAATTTAGATTTCGGTTCAGTTTGGATTATATTTAAACTCCAAAGTACTAAATTCATAAGTTCAATTTAGATATTTTTGTGATCGGCTTTGGTTTCTTCGGTTCAGGTTTAGGTACGAGGTTTAGGTACGAAGAAGAATCAATTGATAGTGTTATTAGTTGTGGATTCAAGAAGATAGGGTTTTTATTAACCTCTTTCTCAACCTCCATACGACGGCGTATAGTTTTAAGTGTGCCACTTTCAAGGTTCAAAATGGGCTTAAAGAGGAGAGGAGTTGATTGATAGAAGAACAGGATAAGATGCATTTTGAGTTAATGCTTGACCACTGGTAAAGAAGAAGACAAAAATCTTTTCTCCCTCTCTCCCTAAATCTAAACCGGTTTTATGACCTTATAGTTTCTTAATTTCTTTTTGTTTAACTTGTTAAACTCTTTAGTCAAAGTTACTAAATTCAACATTTCAAGACACATTAAGTCCAAACACCATTCTGTAACAGAGAGCTAACCTCTGATTACTGGTAAGATCAATGATAAAAAGAAAAAAAAAGAACTGGTAAGATCAATGATTAATAACTGGTAAGAGCTTGATTCCAATTACACTGGTCAGAATTGGTTTTATTGAAAGTATAACTGGTTTTAAAACAGAAACAGAAAGTTGAATCAAGAAACTTTCAGTTAAATGAAAAGTTTAGTCATCATTCATTCAGGAAGAAGATTCTCAAAGTTAAGAGTGTTCCTCATTGTTCTCCTGCTCATCCCAACATTGCCGTTTCCTTTCCTCATCATTGCCACAAACTCTCCATAGTTTATTTGTCCATCCTACAAGAAGCAAACACCATAATCTCCTTTATAAGGAAACTAAAATAGATCTTTGTGAAACTACTTACATTGTCTTGATCAATGTCTTTGATCATTTCATCAAGATGTGAATCTTTTACACCAAACTGCTTCCAAGCCTGTTGGAGTTCATCAATAGTGATGCAACCACTTGAATCTTTGTCAAAGAAAGAGAACGCAGCCACTAGATTCTCCTCTCTCTCCAGCTTGTTCAAGTGGATTGTTGCAGCCAAGAACTCTCCATAGTCTATTGTTCCACTCTCATCAACATCAGCCTGATACACACAGACACACACACAATCTAACAGTGAAAGATAATACAAAGAAGAGAGTTGATGTTTACTGCTTGCAAGAGCTCTTGGATCTCTGATTCCACAAGCTCTGATCCAACACGTCTGATACTGTCTTTCAACTCTTCAAACGTGATGGTCCCACTGTTGTCTGTGTCTATCATCTTGAACAGCTCTTTGAGCCCACCAATTTCTTCCTCAGAGAGTTTTTCTGCAACTACGCGTAAAGCCATCTTCTTAAGTTTGTTCATTGCAGAGAACCTTTTCAAGCGGGATACTACTGCAAAGTCCAATGGTTTATCTGGAGCAACCGTATCATCTACAATCCAAGGGTGACCTGACAAAACAAGAACACATGAATCACACACTAGCAAGAATATACATCGACTTTAACAGTCTAAGCTCAAAAGGTGAGAGCTTACACAAGACTTGATGAGCAGTTAGCCTTCTCTTCGGATCGCTCTCAAGCATTTTCCTTGTAAGATCCTTGGCACTTTCTGAAATGCTAGGCCAAGGATCAGTCTCAAAGTCCAGGTCTCCCTGTAAAATCTCTCTAAAGATCCCATTATCAGTTCCTGGATACAAAATAGGACACATGAGATGAGAGAGTGAACAAGCTGCGATTATACATATCTATAAAGAGAAAGAAAGATTCTGACCAGCATCGAAAGGAGCAAAACCACATAAGAGAACGTAGAGCATAACTCCAGCGCTCCATACGTCACATTCACGGCCGTAATGCTTAAGTAAAACTTCAGGTGCCACATAGTAGGCACTTCCAACAAGTTCTGAAAACGTTGTGTCTGAAAAAATAACAAAGAACCAAAGATTTGCGTGCCCAAAACACACACAAACTCACAGTCACAACAAGTTCTTTAAGCAAGGGTTCAGTGAAACAGTGTCCAACAACACAATCATGGACGAAACCAGAGAAGAAGAAGAAAGAATCAAAACCAGACCTGGTTCGCAGAAAACAGAGACGCCGAAGTCAGTAGATTTAAGAGAAGAGTCTTCATCACAAGAAGAGAACAAGAAGTTCTCAGGCTTAAGATCTCTATGCATTACACCAAGAGAGTGACAAGCCTCAACAACGCTAACAATAGTCTTGATAACCTTCGCAGCTTCTCTCTCACTATAATGACCTTTCTCCGCGATTCTATCAAACAACTCACCACCTTCGCAAAGCTCCATCACAAGGTACACGCTAGTATCATCCTCGTACGTGCTGTCTAGCCTGACAACGTTGGGGTATTCAGACATGTGATGCATTATCTGAATCTCCCTCAAAACCTGGTCGCAGTCTTCTTGACAAAGGAGCGTCCTTTTGGGTATGGATTTGCAGGCAAGCTTTTGACCAGTCTCCTTATGGGAACAGAGGAAAGTGGTTCCAAACTGTCCTTGCCCGAGCACACGACCAAGAAAATAATCGTCTTTCAAGTTCTTGGTCTTGTAAGGGAGAACCCATCTGGCTCTTGATTCGCTGGCCATAGTTTGAGAGTCTGACATTTCCTTTAAGCAGAGGAAGAAGAAAATAATGAGGAAAGAAAATGACTTGAAGGCATGGAAGAGAGGCAAGTCAAGACCACTTTTATTGAGCAAATAAAATTATCATCAACTAGTATTCATTAGCTGTTACATATATATATATATATATATAAAAAATTTAACATTTCACTGACCAATAATCAAGTTAATATTAGGTAACTACGTGCTCGCTTCCTAGGACATTGGATAATGGCAAAACGTGTTCAGATGGTCTCATTTCTTGCCATAACACTGCCTCTTTCTCTTAAATTTGAAGAAAATATATCGTAAAATATAAATTATATGTTTTCAACACGTTGTGTATTTTCTTCAAAATAATTGATATGACCGTGGATGTACGCAAAACCTTGTTCGACGAGGCTGTGAGGGACGAAAACTTTGGCCTTAAAGAAGCTTAATTCTGATCATGTAGCTTACTCCATTATCATTTCTGGTTCATACCCGCCTATTCAAGACGAAAAGAGAGTAACATATCAGAGTTTTTGCGAGAAACGTTCAATAAATCAAACATGAATTTGAGTAGCAAATACCTTTAGCAGTCTTTCCATGACATTGTTTTCATAAGCTTGATAACCAGCACTAACTATGTTTGCTATACGGTTCTGTTTCTGCATATTTCTTGGCGGTCACAAAATTGGTTTGGGCTCTCTGAAGAAGGTACACCAAGCAATGGATTAGAGAGATCACCACACAATGTTCTCGTAGCTGCTACCTATAAATAAAGAACAGTTTGAAACAACCCACAGTTAGATTCTCGACATATAACAGAAAACGAGGGAGACTAGGTTAACAATAATACTCACAGCTTCATCTTTTGTAGCCATTACAATAAGAGCAGAGCATTTCTTTTTGGTACTCCTGATGACAACATCTTCAACGCCACCAAACCTTTCAAACACTTCTCTGAGCCTTCCCACTGTATATAACCTTCACCAATTCTTTCCCAAGAAAACTTCAGTACCCTCTCTTTATCGAGCTGAACACCAGCACCAGCTCCACTTCTATCTACTTTTCTCATTCCAATGAGCATCGGGATCATCTGGAGGTTTATCCGGATGCAAGTCCCAAGCTTTCAACTTGTATGCCTTTAGAAACCTCCTTCATGCTAAGCTTCAGAGCTTCCTCTCCAGAGGGTAGCCCTAGAACTATATAGTGATCCACAAAACCCTCCATCTATTTCCTCCAACTGCACAGAAGGTGTTAGCAATCTAACATGTTCTATAACTTCATTATATATAACACAAACACCAATCAAAATCTTAAACCTGAGTGATCTAACAAGAAAATTAACAGCAAATGCAGTGTATAGACATTGCTAAGCTTTTCTCAATTTCAGAACAGTTTACTCAAAAAGGTCTCTTTTCAGGTTTCTCAAAACATTACAAACCGATCAAAACTATCTCGATTTATATGAATTCGGATCCCTAAAAGTGAAAGTTTACTTCGCGCAAAGACAATCTGAGAAACAGAGACTCTACCTACGACGGATAAGGGGTCGAAGAGGAGGAGGAAGAAGAAGATGGACCTCTTGGCGAGCTCGTTTACAGTCTAATGGCGCCGCTTTAATTGTTTAAAGTGGGCTTTAGGTCTACATAGGCCCATTATTATTATCATCAAGTTAAACCACAAACCGGCCGGTTCTGGTTTAAGTAAAGAAATTTCTCTCTTGAGTTTGTCATGTTTTTGTTACTCTCTCTATGCTTTTAACATTTTAATGGAAACTTCTATTTTTGTATTAAGCTGCTTATTATCTTCACATGACATCCGAGAACAAGAAAGGGATTGTGTATATTTTGATTAATTGCCAAATACTAATTCAAGCTTAAGTTAATCAAAATAGCAACTATGAAAAAGATTCCTTGTTGAAAAAGAGTACAGCAACAACTACTATTAAAGCTTTGTCTCTAACTTCAATATGTCACTTCCCATCTACCTGTTCCTAAACTTTCCAGAAACCTACTGATACTCTACTCTCTTTCTTTCCTTTTTTTTTTGTTCAGTTCCCTGTACAAGTCTCCAAAGGGATTCAATGTAGGTGAATCTATCATATTCATGTGCTTAGTGTGTTTGACTCTGTCCCTGAAGCGCACGGACAGCGTCTGACATTTCCATTAGCTGCTGCTCTGCTTTGGCTTTCCAACTCACCAACTCTTTCAACGTCTCCTGAAAAATAAAAAACATGATGAGATTCTCAAACATCATTTGCAGCATTGGCGATATTGCATGCAAACTATGCAAATGTGTAGTAGTGAGCTGTAAGAAGATGGGAGGGTAGTAAAGTGACATCTACTCAAATACAAGAAGGGGCTAAAGACTAATAGATTTTCCTTAATGATCATCCAAATCAATGTTGTTAATTTGTTTACCTGAGAAAGAAGATTTGGGTCGTCAAGATCTGACCTTGTACCTGCAGTCGTTGAAGAACCTGGAGTCAACTCTGCTTTGTCCTGATTGGAGCTCCTGGAATCACCTCTGGTCATGCAGCTAAATAAGGAAGCAAAAACATTATCAGACAATCATATTCACCCATAAAGCCTACTCTTGGAACTAGAAACAAAGCAACCACTCTAACCTATCCGTCCTTTGCATTTCAGAGTTGAGCACTGACTGTTCCTCAAAACCACATATGATCTTGGAAAGAGCTTTTGCGAGCGTTTGGTGGAAACGAGTAAACATCCGGCCTCACAGCCTCTGGGAGAACATCGTTAAGGTCAGCTTCAACATCCCATGGCTCGAAACCATTCACTGTAAAATCGTCCAAGCTGGTACAATGCAACAGATGTTCCCAATTTTGAGGAGCTGGACTGAGGGATTTGTTCTGCGAGTTTGAAATGCCCACCAGCTGCTGTTCTACTTTATCTTTCCACGAAGCTAGTTCCTTAACCATGCACTGCAACAAAAGAAAGCGAGACATGGTAGACAAAAGCTTAATTAGGCTAAAACATCCCAAGGAAAGAAGCTTCAAACAAATACTGTTCACTTGTTTTTGGTCTAGACCTGTGTTGATGTCAATGAATTTGAGATCTCCGCAATTTTCTTATTAGTCTCTACCTTCCACCTCATACATTCCTTGAATAGTTTCTTGAGAAAAATGCAAACATATAGATTTGAGTCTCTAGTTATGTCCACAGAAGTAAAATGTCTAACTCGATTACTCAAAATGTCTTTAGTTAGACTCAAAAAAATCGATCTACACACAAGCAAAAATTATCTAAAAGGTCACCTCATTTGCATCAGCATGATCTGGTAACTTTGGCTTGGATACAAGTTTTTTGATATCACTGCATACAAACAAACAAAATGAGATTACAAGTGGGACCTCATGGACTTGAAACAAAGAAAATATTGAAAGCATAATACCTCTTCATTTTATCAATTTCTTCCCTAAGCTTTGAGGAAACAGCAGATGATTCATGTGGTGCACTCTTAATCTTCCATTGAGATAAGGGAATCAAGTCAGAATCAAGAACTCCAAATTCACGCTTAATATGAACCACATCAGCTACAAGCTCTCTAATATCACTGCATACCCACAAAGAAAACAAGATTTCAAACTCATCTCAACTCCAAACAGAACAAATATAGCAAAGCATAGTACCTCTTCATTTGATCAATAGCTTCCCTAACATTAAAGGATGGTTCACAGTCCCCAGGTTTAACTTTGATTAATCTGTTTGACTTCCACCAAGAAGGAGGAACCCAAGTAGGATCAGGAACACCAGACTCACGTTTAATCTGAAGTAAATCAGCACTCTCAAGCCAATACTGAATAGTTCCTTCAATATTATGACACCTCCTGAACCTCTCAGCACCACCAGGTGTTACATTCCCATCAATATGCTTCAACAAATGGTCTAACAGACCAGTATCCCCGATTTTCTTTCGTGCTATGGCTCTTAACTCGCCTCGTGATATAGGTGTCTCAAAAGAAGCACCCATCTCCTTTAATACATCCTCCATAGCTTGTTCCGCAGAATCAATCCTGTACATTAAAGAAAAAAACAAAGCTCTTGACTTTATACAAAGGGTAAGCATGAATGATGTTAAAGTCTCGGTCTTTTAATACCTTTCAGTGTTCCATCGAGTTGTTCTCTGTTTCTCTAAGGTGTTGTTGTGTTCACGCTTTGCTGCAAAGGTTCTAGATTTATCTACTGATTGGGAGAGTTGTTTTCTTTTCAGGACACTCCTCGTTACGTGAGGGCTATCTTCTTCTTCCTTCTCTAACTTGACTTTGACCAGGGCTTTCCCGGAGGAGGTGTTACCTTCTGCCACGTGGCGTTTGATGGTCCAGCCAGAAGACATGGTAGAACGATTCAGCTTTATCGGACGAAGCTTCTCCCTCTTAGACATCTCTAGAGATTCACATTTCACGCTACAGGTAAAAAAGAAAGACAGAGTTTAAGTAAAATCACCAGATACCTAAATGATTGTAGAAGGGAAACCCTAGTAAGACAAGAGAGATAAAAGAGTAAACCCTAAAGCTAGAGTTTTTTAGAGGTAGAGAGGCGCAACTCTTTTGAGAGCAGAGAGGGGTACCTTTAGGATCGAGGTGGGAAAGACGGAGGAAGAAGACAAAGACCAGACAAAAAAACAGAGAGGAAATGAAAACAAGAGCCGTCAAAAGTAGTTGAGGAGAGCCCTAGAACCGCCAAATATCTCTCAGAAAAAAACTTATCTTTTTCCCTTTTCAATATTTTTGCCGCCGTTCAATGGAAAGCAAAATAAAATTTTAATATTTAAACTTGTGTGACCAGTTTAGTGAGACAGAATATTCTAAAAACCAGCTCAAAAACAGCAAATTAGAACTAAACAAAACGCTTTTGTACAATGATTTTACTAGAAAGACCATGACTAAACAATAGTCCCTTATAAAAGGCATAATTATTGTCTATGAACATTAGTTTTGTTAGCCAAACAGAACCAGACAGTATTAACCACTTTACTATTTTTGTGGTCTTATCTTTTTGCACGATTATAATACGGAGCATCAAAACTTTAGACACTAACCGTTCTGACAAGCTTAAAAAAAGTTAGTATTAGTCTAACAGGTGTCTTAAATATGATTTTGAAGTTTTTGCAAAACAGACATAAACGAGCCAACATGGAAGCAAGGAACAAGTAGAGACTAATGTAAACCCCTTACATAGTATAATGAGAAATGTGAGATTCTTCTTAGAGAGTAACCCCAAAAAAAAAAAGTTAAGAAATGAGAAGGAACGTTATAAAGTGAACAAAATGTCTTTAACCAGAGAGACCTATGCTCATGTCTGTAAAGCTTCAGCAAAAACCAATCTCTCTCTCTCTGAGTTAAAATTGTATTGATTACGATTACCTGAATCTATAACCTGTTTTGGCTCTTCTTCTTATTATACCTTCTTCTTCTTCTCCAGATTTGCAGTGACACTTCTCTGCTTATGCTTCCACGAAGGAATCTTACCAGGGAAAGCCCACCTGAGCAACCTCTCCCACGAGTAGCAGATAACGAACATAAGCAAAGCCCAAAGGAGAAGCTTATCTCTCATACCTTCAGGCAAAGGCACCAGCTTTAGCGAATCGTTCAAGTCCCTGAACAGATCAGATGCAATCACCGTGAAGAACCCTGCTCCAGCAATAAGCGCGTAGAAGAATGGTTTGTTTTCCCTTATACTCTGGTTAAACGGATGTCCCATGTAGTTCACAGCGAAAGTCGCTACCTGAAGCATCATGCTCACCATGTACGACACCGTGTTCACCAGGTTAGGATGGAATGTCGCATCTGGTTCGATGCATTCCTCCGGCATGTGCTTCTCAGCTTCTTTCACGGAGTAGATCAAGAAGGTTATGTGAACAGCAAATTGTCCGAGGAGAGAGAGGAAGAGGTACACGGAGAAGACACTCGGGTGGGGTCTCTCTGCAGAGAGGGTTTGAAGCGGTCGAGCATGGGATATGAAGAGGAAAAACGCAGCTGTTAATACGCCGCTGATTGTAGCCTGGACATCACCGAGCTTCACACCGTCCAAGTACATAACACTTAGTACATAAGCTGTGGCGAGACAGTTTAGACCGAGAATTTTGAACATCTGAAGAGTCGTCACCAGTGTACTCCGACCCTGTCGGATTATGTCCGTCACTGGGGCAACCGAGGCATGTTTAGCTGTGAAGGGAGATGCCATTGATGCATCCCCGAGTTTTACTACGGGAGCTGACCGGCCATCCCCTTCATCGCTGTTTAGTTCATCCATCATCTTCTTCAACTTTTGTCTCTGCAATTCTGCAGCAGTTAAGTGGCGGTTTTGGGGTGTGACCTTTCCCTTTGACGATCCTTCCCCGTTCTGAATTGCGGTTTTGCTAGCTGGTTCTGATGGTAGTTTGGGCTTTTTTGACTTTGACTTCGGATCATCTTTAGACGATTCAGAGGGAGTTACAGTATTCAGTAAGGCAACTCCAACATGGGCCTGGAAACGTTAGCAACAAAAATCGGATCAAAAGAATAAAAATAGAGCATATGCATCATTTGCCTGACATCTAAAAAGCTTACCTGCTTTAATGCTCCGACATCATTTGTTCCGTCCCCACACATCAGAGTTCCCCTTCCTACCGCTTTAAAGGTGGTTAAAATTAGCTCCTTCTGCTGTGGGGCAACTCTCGCAAAAACCTGAAAGGAGAAATGATTAATTGGTCAGGCTCTATTACTCATAGGTATTAAGAAATAATACACCACGTGAAAAAAAATTACAAGATCTATATACCTTAACAAACGGAATGACTCGCAAAGTAGCAGATGTAGCCTGTAGCATTTCAATGCTGTCTCCTCCAATGCATAAATCATATGTTTCTGCTAGGGTTTCAATCTCTTTGTCACTGAAAACATAAAAAAAAAAGTCATCTTATCTTCAGTCAGAAGCACGAAGCCGACACTGACAGAAAACATCATAGCAGAGCAAACTACTTCACAGGCAGAAGACGCGCACAAATACTTCGATGACAGAAGAGAAAAAAAGGATGCATAGGGACTACTGTCACAACATATACTGCTGGTATCATGTGAATAACTAAGCTTGTACAAGATGAGGATACGGACTTGCACTAATTCTATAGTAAATGTGATTAAATTTGACTGCACCTGTAGGGTATGATCTCCTTCTCATCAGGTGACACCCACTTGTATTCGGTACCAGGCCTTGACTGGCCCAGAATTAAGACTGGGTTTGATACAATATGCACTTTGCTTGCAACATGACAAGCTGTCAATGCTTGATCACCAGTAATCATCACCTGAAATCATAAAAGCAGGATAAGACATCCCGCGTATCTAATTATTAAAGATAATGAGACCTTACAGGCAATTGTACTGAGTGGAAAACGAACTGAATGAATTACTGATAGTGGTAAGAGGCCCACTAATACGCGAGTTTGTTTGCATTATAAGAACAGAAGTATAATTACCAAATCATGAGATGAATTCTTCAACTCCAAGAGAACGGTTGCTGAATCTGATCTAATGGGGCAGTTGAAGACCTGTGATGCATTATTAAACCATTACGAAACAATATCGATACCAGACCATCGTTTAAAATTTACAAAAATGAAGAAAGCAAAGCTTCATAAGAGCATAATGAATTATGCCATTACCGCAAACCCAGCAAAAGTAAGCTCGTTCTCAACAGCATCTCGGTCCAGGTCTCTAACTTCACTGGCCTGGTCAACAATATAATACAGTATTTTAAAAAAGCTAATCAGCAGAGGCTTGCATAATTCAGAACAAAAAGGTGTCGGATGTTAATATTGTTAAGTAGGTAAGAACAACAGATAACTAACTATTTCACCATAAGAACTAAGAAAGCAAGACATCTGACATAAATTTACAGATACACGTAAATAGATGCGCAGTGAACTTCTATTCTCTACGTCTGTAAAGCGTATCAGTGACACAGCTTTCTAGCCAAAAGGACATGCATCAAAAAATTTCAAGAAGCCAACGGCTTCATTAGTCAGAGTATGCGTAACTACCATCATATCAGGAAGTCGTTTAAATGCAAGGGCCAGAACTCGAGATCCTTGGCGTGTGTATCTCTTATATGTTTCGATATATGCTGCTGGAACATCCACAAGCCTATCTTGGATGGTCTCTGGTGCACCCTGATAAGTTAAATATATGCATTCAACATTTAGATCTGGATTTACTAATAAAATTTTTAGCCAATGAAAACTATGTATCAAGCAGACCTTCACAAACACAAAATATTCCTGCTGAATACAAACGATAACGGACATTCTTTTCAGATGCGAAGCAAAATGGTATCTCTGCATTATCTGCACCGAGTTGCCATTTCCTCTGCAGCGGATAACATAGTACAATGAGAAGCATGTAACAGAAAAATAAAAATTACCAACATTTAAGACTTGGCTCGTGCAAGCATATATTTCAAGATTAAACAGCACTATAGATTATCACTTAGGGCGAAACCATTAAGGTGTATATGATATCAGCTTCAAAGAAAGTGATAGATGCCAAGACGCAGAATGTGAAAAAATATTAAAGCAGAGCCTAACCCATTATCTCAGGTATGTTTATACTATCAGCTAACATTTTCTATGTGAACTTTAGTTCCCGTGTTCCCTAGTCAACTGCTTCACAGGTGGATAATATTTTTTTACATACGCTGTCCAGTCAGAATGCCTGAATATGCGTCAATAGGAACATAAAACCATAAACAAAGACGAAACCATTATATCTAATGCAGTACACATCCTTATATTAGTCTTTCTTCTCAAAATCTATGAACGGTAATCACAGGGCTAAATAGGCACCGTAGACAAAGAGTGAGAACAATAGGATACGAGATTAATAAAATGACAATAATTACCTTTTAGGCAAGGCCTTTTCATCAGATTTGTAACTCCAGTCAATTCCTTTAAGTGCAGCCTTCTCAAGAGGATCACCAACCTGCAAGTATTGAAAAACAGAGTAAAACATGACATAATTTCGTAGTGATGACTAATGATGCAAAATAAAAGCATAAGCAGTTTCAGAAAGATGACCATAACTAAAAGTATCACGTATCACATATTGACTCTACACTTACATTTAGTTCAGATTTTATAAAGTATAACATGGAATCCATCGTCAGATTTAATAAAAACATGTGTGCATGGATCAACAGAGTATAGAAAAGAAAATACAAGCCTCGCACAAAAATGAAATTCCCACAGCCCAAAACAGGAACAACAGAAATTGGGTTGCTCTAGGCCAAAAAAGTAAAGAAATTGAGTTGCTCATACCAGCTTGTTGTCTACAAAGACCAAAGCATGACACGATGCCAAAATCTCCAATGTGCGTACAGGAACCTTGCTCATATCAGTCTCTGCTTCTTCACCATCAGACAAGCCCCCAACTCCTCGAAACTCCTACGTAGCAGCAAATGAAAATGAGATTACCATAAACAAAATCAAGCAAGCATATACCCAGAATTTCACTTGACCTTACCATGTCATCTGACGTGAGTGTACCAGTCTTATCAAAACAGCACAAGTCGACCTGTCATAAAGAGAGTGTGACACTACTAAGACAACAATACAAAAAATAACGATCGCTAATTCCTTGCAGGGTGCCGCTTTTCAAGATAATAAGTTCTTAACACCATCGAATAGCCAAATAACATATACTACCTTCCCGGCAAAAGGGATCCTAAAAGGCTCTGTGCAAAATATCCCACGACGTGCAAGAGCAAGTAATGACGTGTTGACAGCAATGGACAATTCCATAGGCAATTCTGGAGGGATCACCGAGGTGATGATAATTGAACAGCCAAGCAAGAGCTTATATTTGCTCCTTGTAGGATCTTCGAGACCCTGCAAAGGAGTTTTTTTCATCGTTATCACAAATAGATTATTATCTGAATAAGAACCTGAAACAAATATTAACGTACCTTTACAAGTACATAGCCCGCAGCTATCACAGCAAATACAACTAGAAATAATATGAACAGACCACTCTCCCAGCTGTTTGCAGTAACCTAAAAAAATTTTACCAAAAGGATCAGAACAAACAAAATTCTCTAACATGGTGACAATGAAACAACAAACAAAGGAAAGATCCCTAACCCTCTCTGTAGAAAATAAAATTGTCCTCATTAGCTTTCCTTGGCTTGTCTCAAATCCAGTTCGGAGAACAACAGCTAGACAGCCACCATCAGGGGTTTTCAGAGGGAACGACTAACCCCAAACATTAAATAGTATGGAACACAGGTTAGGGGCAAGCACTAAAGAATAAATGGTTGAAATTGTTGATACGGAAATACCTTGTCAGGTGAATGTTGTAAGATCTTGGTCCCGCCAAATAAAACATGATTTTTATCCCTCTTGATAGATAATTTTTTATCAGATCCTTCGCCAGCAATTGCAACCTATAATACCCATCATACAATCTCAGCAAAACATATGTAACTACACATATGGACCATATTATATAGGTATTCAAGCCATATACCAATTGTGAAGCAAGTATTGCTCACTAGTAAGTAATGTCGATTCAAAGTTTCAAACAAAGATCCTAGAAACTATCACATACTGTAAGAGAGAAGCTGCTAATGCAATTACTAAAATAATAACTAAGAGGGACCAAATTTAATATATGCTACAATTCTGAACACATTAAATACAAAATCCAGTGAGCAATAATTTGGAAAAGAAGCCAACAAAAAAAAATGACGTCGAGGAAAGAAAGTACCTTCCACTGGGGAGTTGACTCGCCTGTCAAAATGGCTTCATTTACGATAGCACTTCCTACAAGCAAAAGCATGTCGGCTGGTACCGTCTTATCCTCTCCTCCAGTGTGAGTAGAGGGCCTCCCAATGGACACAACATCTCCTGGCAGCAGATCAGTACCTAAGAGCTTCGCCCACCTAAAATTTGACTTTTCAGATACAGCAGTAAAACCGAAGTGATATTTAAGGGAAACTTGCGTGTTATTCAATCACAAACCTCCCACATCGATACACCATCACAGTCTGACTGTCCACCCTAACACGCCTTAGGTCGGTTAACGTCTTCAACCGGCTTTTTGCCATTGTTGACTCGAACATGAGAAGCATGAATAGTGTGAACACACTGTAATACCAGAATTCGTCCAAACACCAAAGACCCACACAGAAAACCTGCAAAAAGAGGAAGAAATTTAGTACTTAGAGCAACAGAGCCATTGAAAAAAAAACAAGAAGATAAATGCATTATCAAGTAAACAACACCTGAAATACAAAAAATGGTTCCGTGCAGTTTTCTTTCAATAGCTTCTGGAATGTAGGTTGCGGATAATCAAATCTGCGAGAAGCAGAACAAAATATCAAACCGGATAAAAGAGCAACCACGGTTTGGATTTATTCAGAAGGAGAAATGTTTAGAAAAGAAAAGTTAGTTAGACATATTGAAAGAAATGCTGATTGCAGAAATTGAGAGAGAAGCAAGAAAAAAAAAAAATCGCCACTAAAAAACATCAATTATCGACCATAAAATGAACTTGCGATATCTACATGTATGGAAAAGTGGTAAGTCGACTTACACGTTCCTTCCCCACTTCTCAGTGGCTGTTGCAACTTTAGCTTCTGTACCATGGCCAGTACATTTGAGATAATGACCAAATACTTCCTTTGTGGGGTAAGGAAGCTTGGAAAAGGCTCCTAACTCTTTTGAGTACATAAAACGCTGCTTTCTGAAGTCAAAGAAAATTTCTTCCATGTCTCCTGAGGATGACGAACCAGTCATCTGCATACATCAAAAGACTTAAAACTGTTAGATCATGAGAAGTAAGAGTACTGGAAAAACTCGAGCATTTCCAGGCTAAAGAGTAGGGATTCAAATAGTATAGAGTACAAATTCATTAAATTTTCGTATAGAGAAATGGCAGAGACATATAATGTTGGTTCCTTGAGGTAAAACACTGAACTTTACATATATTCAATCATAAAAGAAATCTTAGTCTAGTTTAAAAGTCAAACCATTCACGGAGACTATTTTATTGGCAGCTTAACAATTGAATCTAAAATTCTTGAAAGATCTTACCTGGCTACGAAAATGAAGAGGCACAACTTCTTTAGAACCAGAAAACTTGGCTGGGGTAACTTTACACGAATCTGCCTGGTTGATACTGTTAACCTGTGAATCAATACACAGACACAGGGCCAATGTGAACATTAAACTCAACCAACGTTAACAAGAGGCCAGATTCAGAGTGTTAAGATCCATTAGACTGATGTGGTTACCTTGCTAAACTGAACAAAACACTTGAAATCCACAGACCACATAGTGAAAAGCAAGACTAAGATGTGAGTAGCAAGAATGCCACCAAACACGATCAAAGCATCAGTGAAGTCTATGCTAGGCACGATCGTAGTCAACCAAGTAGCATAGAGAATCGCAAACGGCCAAACATCCAAACGCCATGCCCAGTGTTTCTTCCTGCACAAATCAACCTTGTCCACTACCTTTCCTCCCACCCGAAAGCTCGTCATCTCAAAACGAAACCCTAGGTCGCCCGTCAGTGATCTAAACTTCCTGCACAACGTTCGTAATCGATTTCAACAATAAGAGACCACGAAACTCAATTGAAATTGAGAAACAGTGCAATGAATCGAAAATCTACAAGAATCTGAACCATTCAAAGCATCGAAATATCGAGAAAGATGATTCTGAAGCAGATCTAAGGAGAAAGGGAGAGAGACGAACCTGTAAGCTAGGATTGAGCTTGAATCGGGACGGATCTAAGCTAGGGTTTTTCGAATCGGCGTAACCGAAAGGAATCGCTATCTCGTTCGTCTCCCTCTCACCTTCACGCCTCACGATTTGAGGTTCTTCTCCCAATGGATGTAAGATGATGCTCACTGAATCGTTTTTTTTTTCTTCTTTTACTTAAGTAGACCCTCGAATTTCCGGTTAATTTCATTTTTACCCTTCTATTTCTGTAATTTTAGATTTTATTTTTAATAATTTGTTTAATTAAATTTATTTTGAAATGGTTTACTTCACAAATCACATTAATTTTTTTTATATTAAACTAGGTTTTTTGTCTGCACATGTTAGCATATTTTTTTATCAATACTTATTAGTATATGTCTTATTAATTATTAGTGTTTATACCTTGATTTTTTAACTTTTGTAATAGAATAATATTATTTTTATAAGCAAAAAATCAATTATCTATATAACACAATATATATAATATTGTTAAAATATTATCCAAGAATTACCTTTTTTAAAAAAATATGTTTCTATAAATCTAATATATAATTCATTTTTAATTATATCATAAATTATATATATATTAATTTCATTAGGGATATTATTGATTTTAGCCGTTCTCAATTTTAAAACTTAAAAGAAAAAAATCACGTCGCAAATAATAGTATAGATTTGGAATTATTTTCATATTATATATAGTATTCCATAAAACTTAAAAAAAAATCTTTAATATTGGCGTTAGATTTTACAATTTGTGGATTTCACATAATATAAGTCTCATATAAATTTAAAATAAACTACAATACAAAAATGTACAATATTTTAAAAATTCTAAGAAGAATCTATAGATGTGCAATATTAATTAGCACATATGCTAGCTAGATTTTTAAATTACTTAATTTTACAAACAAATTTAATTTTCAAATTAAATAAAACACGTAAAGATGTAGAAATTCGTAAGAAAATTTTCAAGGATTAAAATATTATATACTTCCCTCTAATGACACATTATTCATACAGAAAACAGTTAAAATACAAAACAAAAAAAATATTGACGTTAATGACAAGCCAAATTAAATGTTGTTGTTTTAACACATTACACACTCAGAAACAAGCATAAAATACAACCTCACCTAACGAGAAGTAGGTATATATGTCATGTTGTCTGGAACTAAACCTGTGTTGAACTGTGCACTAGGAATTGGTGAATAAGGTGTCGAATGATGTTGAACCCCATAAGACATGTAAGGTGGCGCCAAGAGATTCATGTCATTTCCATAAGGTAAGACCATTGGTCCAACCCTTGATTGGCCGATAGTGGATGTGCCATAAACAGGAACATTCCTTGATGGTTGCGAAGCTGCCTGCATGTTCCATATGGTAGGTGTCCCAAATACATGATGGTCTAGTGATGACTCTGAAGTAGCTTGTGTGTTCCATATGGTAGGTGTCGCATATGTTGGATGGTCTAGTGATGGCTTTGAAATAGCTTGTGTGTTCCATATGGTAGGTGTCTCATATGCAGAATGGTCTAGTGATGGTTGTGTAGTGGCTTGTGTATTCCATATGGTAGGTGTCGCATATGTTGGAGGGTCTAGTGGTGGCTTTGAAGTGGCTTGTGTATTCCATATGGTAGGTGTCTCATATGCAAGATGGTCTAATGATGGTTGTGAAGTGTCTTGTGTGTTCCATATGGTAGGTGTAGCATATGTTGGATTGTCTACTGATGGCTTTGAAGTGACTTGTGTGTTCCATATGGTAGGTGTCTCATACGTAGGATTGTCTAGTGATGTTTGTGAAGTGGCTTGTGTGTTTCATATGGTAGGTATCTCATATGCACGATGGTCAAGTGATGGTTGCGAAGTGCCTTGAATGGCTTGAGCGTCTTGCCATGTGCTTGGTGATTCCCTTGTTGAGATGTTACTGCTTTCTTCAAAGTTGACGTCGTGAATGCTATTTCTTTGTTTGCTTGTGGTCTTACTTTTAAGACGTGCGAAGTATTTTTGAGCATGACTTGCTACTTGAGTTGGTGTTCTTGTTAATATAACGTGACGAGAAATGCTACGCCAATTTCCTTTCCCATATTTTTCTAGACCAAGAAGAAATTTACTGTTCCAGAAAAAAAAAACAAAAATAAGAAAACCAATTTTGTGAAAAATCATTAAAAATAAGAGAAATCTTCATTTCGAGAAAAAAATAAAAGTATCAATAGTATCTTTTCAAATTTTGAGAAAACACTATTTACAACTTTATTTTTCCTATTGAATTTTTTTGTCACAAATTGATCTTCAAATTTTTTATATTGTTTTTCATTAAAACAATTATAAGTTCATATAAACCATTGCCTATTCTTTTAGAAACTATATTTATGTATAAAATAAAGATTTAGTTACAATAAACATTATAATATGGTAAAATTTGTAAGTTTTTCACATACATATGTTACACTCAAATAAAAATTTATGCTCTTATTCTTTATATATTTTTGATAATGTTTTAAAATATAACTAAAAAAATATCGTATAAAATTGTGATATCATAAACGACTGGTTCCTTTGTCTATGTTCCGGACCGAGCTTGATCATGCATAAGTGAATAGAAGTATTAGTAACTAACCTGTGTTCAAGCGGTGTCCATGGAACCGCCCTACGTCGGTTTGGCTTTGGTTTTGGTTCATCTTCTTGCTTAGTCTCACATTTGCGATCGATACTACGTTCCCCAGTGCTTCTTTCTTTAACATTTGTTTCTTCTGGAACACCATAATCAGGAAAAGGTATATTTCCAGACTCAATCATCATTACATCATGAAGTAACTTCTCGTAATGTTCTACAACTTGTTCTAGTGTTTTCCCTGGAACAGCCCCAGCAATCTTATCCCAACGGTTATCTGTCTCGTCGGTATAAACCGCAAGTGCTCTCTCAAAAGCAATTTCATCATCCTTACTCCACGATGAACCACCACTAGCTTTCTCTCCTATGATCATTCTATAAGCTTCAAGAAAATGTTAGAATCAACACTTGAGAATGATACACTATAACCCCCACAAACTAGTATTGATTAACCCCAAAAGTGATATATTTCAAGGAGAAAGAACCAAACAAATCATTTGAAAGAAAGCAATGTTAATGATAAAGTGCCTATACATATAGCTATAACTTTTATAGATAAACATATAGTTTTTTGCTCCTTATTTTTTCTTTTTTTTTTCTAGTCATAACCGTATATGGTGATAATCGTAATGCAAAGTATCATATCACAGCTGGTAAACAATATTGGAAACAAATCTATATTTTCATCTATAAATATAGTAATGAAGAAAAATATGCTTAGAACTTTTAAATCTTGTTATGATCATTGACAACAATAATTGCATACAATGACTCTTTGACGTCATTATGAGGCAAAATATTTAAAATACTTACAATTGTCAATGCAACATTTGTTATTGTGTAAATATTATTTAAAAATAATTTGTATATATGTCATCATCATATTCATTTTATTAAAAATGAAAATATTTTAAAATATTGTGACACGACATTAATTTAACTATGAGAAGTAAAATTTTATTATAATATTTTGACGAGAATTTTTTAAAATGGTAATGACTAATAAATTTTTGTAAAAAAAATATTTTGAATGGAATGGTTTGGCCTAAATGAGTTTAACAAGTTTATTTTGACAACTTGAATCTACCTTGGGGCATAGGAATAGTGATCAAGATTCTAATGGGAAAACCGTAAGTCAGTTGCTTGTTCCATTATTTTGGATGAGGCATATAAGGCCATGATTAACTTGGTCTCTTAAAATGGTGTTCTTAACGTAAAATTTGTCTTTTTAATTTATTTTTATTTTTTATACATTTTTCTCGCTAATAGACGTTTCTTAGAGTTTTTACGTCTCTTAGAGTTCTTATTTAAGATACGGTTCTTAGCTTTTCTTAGTTAGACGTTTCTTATAAAAACTAAGAACCCCACTTTAAGAGACCCCCGTTAATCCTACTCTAAGTGTTGTGTGTTGGTCAAAAGATGTAAAGAATCATCACCAAGCTTTCCAAGCAGGAAGACGGAAAAGTATGAAGACCACTAATATTGTGCTAGACATGAGGTCTTAGAGGAAACTGGTTTTAACAAAGAAGATTATATAATAAATATATATATATATATATCACAATAATAAAAAATAAACTAAAGACAATCATATTTGCTAGGAGATGCTATTCTAACCTTCAAACTTAATTTCTTTTCCCAACATTTGAATATCTCTCTTTTGGATATGAATAATATGATTGTGCAGTGCTCAGTAAAACTCTTTTCTTTAAATCCTCCAACTCATACACAATTAGCATATCTGTTCTTTCTTGTTTAACATAAGGAAAAACAATGGATTCTTATAATAAGTACCAAACGAAAGACAAAACAGCTGAATGTAATTATCTCAGATGACAAAAGTAGGTAGATTTCTAGAGAATCAGTACCAAAAAACACATCCCAAAGTTGAAACCAAACAAAGACAACTCTCCATAGCTTCAAAAAAAACTCTTACATTCCAGTGAATGCCTTCTTTGCAAAAGCAGATGCACCTGCTGGGATCACCTTCAACACATTGAACCTCACCGTCTTTGACAATGGCCTGAGATGAAAATCCAAGAAACAAAATCAGACCGTGACTAAATCAACTATACAAAAAGACTCTGCTTGTTACCTGCATTGGCCAATGATGACATGATCACCTTCTTTAACACGGAAGCAAGGTGAGACATGAGCAGGGATATTGGAATGTCTCTTCTCATATCTAACCAAATGCAAATGAAGTTCTCAAACATAATCTTTAACAAGAAGAGAGTTACTTCACACTTGTAAGTACTTCACCTTTGATACTTCTTAACGAAATGGAGGTAGTTCCTACGAACAATGATGGTTCTCTGCATCTTGGCACTGTGGCAAGTACCAGCTAAGATACGTCCTCTTACTGAAACAGTTCCAGTGAATGGGCATTTCTTGTCAATGTAATGTCCTGTTCCACAGACAAAACAAGGGTAGTTCCATTACACAACTTTGTCTGAGAATGCTAAGAGTCTTATCTAATCTAAAAACCAAACCTTCAATGGCGTCACGGGGAGTCTTGAAACCTAAACCGATGTTCTTCCAGAAACGGTTTCCACCTTTACCAGGTCTCTTTCCTTTCCCTGATTTCTTCGAGCTGAAACAGTCACGTACTCATCATCATCAGAACCAAATCTTAAAGCGAAACGATAAAATTCGTTTTTTTTTGTTTCTTAATACCTTAGGAAGACCTTGGGTTGCTTGAGGAAAGCTTTCTCAGTCTGCAAGAGAGAGAAGAGGATGAGAATATTCGTAAGAATTGTATAGACAAAGAGACAGAGAATGAAGAGATCGAACCTGTTCCGCCATGGCTACTGGTTGCTGTTCTCCGTTGAAGAAAAGGATGCAATGAGGCGAAGACAGCGAGTGATAAACTCAAGGCAATGATGCTTCGGACAAAACCCTAGTTTCAAGATCTGTCTTTCGATGTGGTTTGGGCCTTCTATTCCTGGGCCAAGAGTTTCATATTTAAAAAATCGGCAGATGGTTTTTTTTTTTTTTTTGGACACAATCGGCAGATGGTTTAAACAAATTATTATCATCATAGTGACTCAGCAGATTATTCCAATGAGTTTTAGGTGTTAATAAATTATTAATTTATTATATATATATAACATTTATATAAAATATTTTAGTTTTTAATAGATATATAAAATTATTATGATAAATTATCAAAAGTAGATATGCAAAAACAAAAGAAATTAGATAAATTTATAAATTTATACTAACATTATAATTTAAATTAACACATTTAGATTAATTTTAATCGGTTTTAACTAATTTTTAAATAATTTAAATTTAATAGTATAAATTAGATTTTAAGAAAAACGTTTAGAATATGACCGAATTACCGCCTAGACAGGACCTAAGCGTCGTCTAAACCGATTTTTAGAATATTGGTTATCATGTTTCTATCAACTTCTTTATCAGAGTCCATAATTCCATATTTATCAATAAAGATATATATATATATATATATATATATATATATATATATATATATATATATATATATATACTAACAAAATAACTAAAATTTTTAATCATGTAACTTTTTTTAATTATATATTGAACTATTGCACAAGAGACATGTGTTAACTGTGTTTCCGACTATATAAACTATATTTTGCATTTTTTCATTAATCTTTTAAAAAGAGTTCTTATGAAGTACACCAACTTTAAAATGTGATTTTGAAATAATTAGTTTTAAGTTTAGGATGTAAGAATACTCATTCTTTCATCTTGAACTCACAATTAAACATATACAGAAGAAATCCATGTGAGATATACTTTGCTGCTGCTCATGCTCTAATTCACTTGTGCATGACTCTTTCTGTTGTCCTTTATAAAGACAGAGTAATCGATTTTTTGTTCGTGATTAATAATTGTGAAAGACATTATATTTTTTTCGAATTTTAGTTTCCAATGTTGGTAATTGGTATAACTGGATTGTGGAAATTTATCAATTAGCACACAATTCTTTTTGAAACATTGCCTACATGTAATGGTATTCTATTACTGTCATTGTAATTAATTACTCTATTTATTTGTCAATTTGGACTACCACTGCAATCTTGAGCATACATGCATATCAAAACAAAGGGAGAGTTGGCTTCTTTGTCACCTTTTGATTGCTACATAATCATTTCATTAAAATGAAAGAAGCTGAATGTTCATGGTACACACGAAAATGTAAAATTTGAGAACACTTAGATAACAAATTATAAGAAGAAAAAACATATAAATACACAATTCAATTTAGGATGATTCGTATATTTATTTACAGTAACTTATTTTTCTTGAAAATTGTATTGACTATTAATTAAATGTCCAAATTTACCAAAGAATCTGCTGTAGTAGAAGCTGGAATGAGATTATGACATGTTTTATCACATGGATATGGACAACCTATTTCTTTCACTCCCTTTCCTCTCCCAAAATACCAATCTCCGACCGTCCTAGCAATTGTCTGAAAACCAAAACCGGACCCGGTTTAAAACTATTGTAAACAGTAAGAACCAAGTTCTTGGTTTAGTATATATACCTTATTGTGGATCCTCGGTGAAGTGGGAGATGACCAAGTTTCTTGTAAAGGACTTTGACAATGATCCAAACATGAGTTTATAAACATTCCTCCTCTCCTAGAATTTCTGAAAAAATTCATTAATGCTCCCAACATGTCTTTCCTAAACCCTACAAAAAGAAAAAAAAACGAAATTAGTTTTGGTTTAGTTCTTATTGTCTACCGGTTCTCTTATTTACATCTAACCAATTTGGTTAAAACCTTGGAGTACATCGAGCTGGTGTGGATTACATGCCGTCACATTACGCTTGCAACGCTTCCAACGCCCGGTTCTGTCAGCAGAAGGTGGTGCAAGCCCATGTTGGAACTGTTTTTAACAAGTGTAAAATTATATAAACACCGGTTTAGACAAGTGTAACACTTCCAAACTTATCATCCCATGGTAGAGTTAACTAGAGAGAATATAAAACCTGGAATACATCGTAGGCTGAGTTTAAGATGAACATTGGTGTTCTAATGAATCTCAATGCATATTGTGGGAAAAAACACTGTACAATTGAAGATTTTTAATGTAACTTAGAGACTTAACTAGGTAAAAAGAGTTTATATATATTTGATATGTGTGATTGTACCAAAGATGGTTCGGGATAGAACGCTCGTGTGCAGTGTGGATCAAGGATCTTTTGTATACCCTAGAATCAAGTTTATTCCATATAATGCAAGAAAATCAGAAAAAATAATTTAGAAACATGAGGGCAGGATTAATGCAAGTCTCTTAACAAGGGGTTCTTATTTTTTAAGAGACCGTATCTTAATTTTAACTAAGAAAACTTAAGAACCGTCTCTTAAATAGGAGACATAAGAGACGTCTCTTATCCGGAAAAATGTTAAAAAAAAAAAAAAAAAAAAAAAAAGAGGACAAAAAATTAAAAACCCCATCTTAAGAGATCCGGGTTAAAGATGGCCTGAGAACATCTTTAATAGGGATTCTAGTTCCGGGATTTTCAAAATACAAATATGTAACATAATTTTTTTTTTGAGAACTCCCCGAACTAGAACCCCATTAAGGTTGCTCTAATAGCAGAGTTGGATCTTTTGTATATACCTGTAGAGACACAAGCTGAGTGAATAGAGATCTCATTGTCCGGTTTGATGCTATATCGATTCTGTTAGACCAATATAAACCATATATGTTGGTAAACCGATCCGGTTACTGTATAGACCCGAGATTTAAAACTTACACGTCAAGAAAGAATCCAGCGTCGCTCATGCACTTAACGTTTGCGGTTTTGGGAAGATAGTTCTTGAAGTTGTCACAATGCAAAAACGTTGACAAACCACCAGCTGAACAACCGGTCAGAAGAGCCTGTGTACCGGTTATTAATGAAATTGACCGGTTTAGTATCAACATATTAATAATTTAGTGTCTACGAAGTAACTCAAGATAAATTGACCGGTTTAGTATCAACGCATGGATTTAGTTAGTGAAGCTAAACCAATATACCGAACCAAACCGGAACAGTAAAAATATTTTTTTACCTTGCGGGCTTTTGCTAAACCTTTGGGTAGAAGGTCGAGAATGATGGCCTTCCATATACGTTGTCCTCTGAAATAAAGCATTGACGTCTGACATTACATTCAATCGGGTAAAATATCAGTAATTAAGCACTCACAAACCAGACCGTTTGGTACGTTTTTTCGGTTATTGAAAGTGGTTTAATAAAGTAAAAATTGGTTTACCCCGTTGCGAAATTGTGAATCCCCCGCAAACGAAGCTCCATCGCAATACCTCAACCTGACTTTGTTCCAGTTGTAAAAATCTGATAAAAAAATTATACATTATAATACAAAAATAGAATAATGTGCAGTCCAACCAATGTGCAGCTAATACTAGCAATAAACCGAAATTAATTAGTAATAATAATGTGTATACGATATGTCATACGTGTGTGCTCGTACGGAAGGGGACAAAAGCAAATAAAAACAAAGCTATAAATTAATAATAGAAAGTGGGAGAGTCAAAAATATTAATCTAAGATTCAAATTTTTAAAAATTTATTTTTTTTCTTAAAGATATACTTCATCTGTTTCAAAATGTTCCATATTATAGAATTCTTTTTTGTTTCAAAATGATTTATTTTTTATATTTTCTATACAACAATTAATGGTGAATTGTAAATTCAAAAGTATTTATTAAAATTCTATTGATTAAAAGTTATAGGAAATAGTTAGTTATAAAAAATAATGTATTGGTAATCAATTTTTTAAAAATTTTCTTAATGTATGTGAAAATCTTAAAACATGAAATATTTTGAAACAAATGGAGTATTTTATATTTTCAATGTCATGTATTCTTTTATCAAGTAGTAATTATAAATTGTTAACTTCCACAATACTAATTATATTTATTGTATTTTATTGGTTAAAATTACAAGAAATAGTTAAAAATAAAAAGTAATACATTTGTATTAAAATTTAGTATGTTTTATTAATATTTGTGAAAATTCTAAAACGTATATTAATTTGAAATCGGAGCACACCACAACGAAACATGTTTTTTTTAACAAAAACATTGAACCATCACGTGAAAGAGAGACCACGCCACAAGCAAACATATTCCTCTTTTTTTTTTGAAAATACAAGCAAGCATGTTCACTTAATAAATTATTATAAATGATTAGATTTATATTCATAACGTAATGGATTTGTTATAAATAATGACCTGGATTTAAAGAGGCGTTGTTGCTTAAGATTCCAGTAAAGACGGCGGTTTTGCTCATAAAACGTGTCGAGCCTCGACGGGTCTTTGATCTATCTACGCATGATGCTATATCATTGCACCATCCTCCTCCCTGTAACCAACTTTACATTAACATGTCTCAACTCTCTTTATAAACGTGGAGATTAGTATAAATCAATTACTAGCATAGATTTATATAGTGCCGAACCACTTGGTAATTAGTGATAAATCGTTATTAAAATTTATTTTAAGAGCTAAAGTAATATTTTATATATAGCTAGTTATCGGAAACAACTATTCTGTAAGTATGTAAGATTCTTCTATATGCTTAGCTAGCTGTAATCAATTATATTTGCATATTCATGGAGTTGGTTTCAACATCAATGCTTTAAGCAACGAACTAAATAAAGGATGGACCAATAAAAGATAATTCCCTAAGCAAATTGTTGCTAATTTCAACATTCGCAGCAAATGAATGATTACTTGTTAAAGGTATTATTTAAATAAACAAAACATTTGAAAGTTAATTATTATTTTTTTGGTGCATGGACCATTTTAATATAGTAAAAATTAACTACCTCAAGCTGCAAAAGCCAATTGTTTGATCCAGCGCCAAAGCCTCTGTCTAAATGATATGCCGGTAAGCTACCATCCAAACAAACTACAAAAACAAAAAGAAGCAAAACATATAAATCCAAATGTAAGAAAATAAACAAATTGACATGGAGGATAGTCAAATTAATGACCCAAACGATACTATGGAAACAAGTAAAGATGGTTTATATTTATATTAGATAACTAGGATAAGACCTGCGCCTTGCGCAGGGTAAATATATGTAATTAAAATATAAAATTTTAGTATTGACAAATTTAAAATTTACATATGATTATTTTTGTATGTATTTGAAATTTAAGAATTTTGAAATTTTTATATAATTATCTATACGTAGGATCAGAAACAATTTTAATTAGAAATTAGATCAAATCTTAGAATTTAATGGATCTGTTTTCATATATCTTTTCACTTTTCAGTGTTCGAGTGATGGAAAATAAATGGCGTATTACTGCGCTTGATTTTTAGAGTATTAGCAAGTTCCCTAATATTTTTTAAGAAGCAATTGGTAAAATATTTGCATTTAAAATATATAAAGTTTCAAAACTAATTTAATATAATTTATTTATCTGTCTAATAATATTAGAAAATTATATTTTTTTAAAAATTATTATTTTTTAAAATAATTTATAAAAAAATTATGTTAATTTTTAAATTACTTTTAAAAACAATATTTTAAGTTTTTCAAATACAAATAAATAATTTAAAATTAATTATGGTCATGATTTAACATAACCATAATAATTTAAAATACTAAAAAATTAAAAATTAACAAATTAAAAATTAACTCAGTTTTATATCATGATTTAACAATTTAAAAATTAATTATGGTTATGAGAAGTTTACGTTCACGTGTCAGTCCTATTTATCTTCCATTTTTCTCTTGCTATATTTTTTTTTATATTTTGGTTATTACTCGATATAAATATTTATTTTGAATTTTATTCTCATTTTGTTTGTTTTAGAAAATACTTAAGATTTAAAATAATTAAAGAGATACATACTTAGGTTAAGATCTGCACTTTATGCATAATAAGTATTTTATATTTATTATTTATTTTATATTTTTCCGCATATTATAAATAATAAAATAATAAATACATATTAAATAACTAAGAAATCAGTTACTATTATGTAATAAATTGGCGTATGCATATAAATTTAACTATTACTCTTGTTTATTCACAATTAGGGTAAATAAAGCAAAATAATCAATCTTATATATTGTATATGATATATAATTAAATTTAAATGATATAAACATAGTAATATAACACACTTTTAATATGGATATTAATTAAATGAGGTTTCTACTCATATGATTTTATGATTATTTACATATTTGTGTAACCAAACTTTACACCAACGATTTTTTTTAATGTGAGATGTTTAGTAGTTTCAATAATTTATAATTATTTAAAAAAAACAATGACATATTTCAAAATTAAAATATTAACTTTTCAATATATGTTCAAGGCAAATATCAAAATATAAGTATGTATTTTCATACGATGTATAGTTTAATTAAAATGATGTTAAATATATATAAACTAAAATTATTTCTTCATATGGTCTACTAATCATTATATTTTAGTATAGAAAAAAAATTAAAACCTTGATCTTAAAAGTTTATGTGGGACTTTTAACAGTTTTAGTAATTTATACTCATTTTGAAAAATTCGAAATACAACATACACAAAAAAAATCTAGATTTTTATTATATGATTAATGTAATTGTGTAATTTATTTTAATAATAAAGAAATAAACAAAATGAAAAAAGTATACAGATTGTTATCAAATATTTATTGTTTAAAATCATTAATTGTCATATATATATTTTGATCATATTAGGTAATTTCGTATGTTTTATTTAAGGAAAGCATGTGAAACAATAAATATTTAATATATGCGACTAACTATAGCCTACGGAATATTATATTGCTAGAGAATATTATTTTTAAACTATACATTATATCACATACTCTAGAATCCTTGGGATTTGAAAATAGAAGTCAAAGAGCTATGCCACGTAGGATTGGAGTTATTTTTAATTCTTACAAACTTAAGGTTACAACTTTTTAAATGATTCTCAAAAAATATAGAGGGGATGTTGCGGTTAAAAAGTTTAGTGAGCTCATCGACAAGAAAATGATATATCAATATAGAAATAAGAGTACAAAGTATATTATATACACGACAAATGATTATGTTCAAGAAAAGGAAAAGAAGACAAATGAAAAAAGGAGGAAAGACCGAGGACATACAAGCACCAAGAGAAGCAGCCCTTCGAACCAGTGTCATGCTGACTCGCCGACCTGGGTCGCTTGAAACAAGAGGCAAAGACGAGGCCACAAAGAAGAGAAGAACCATCGCCGCCGTTAGCCGTGGCGTCTTCATTGTATTTAAGGCGAAAGGGGTTGTTGAGTTAGATGCTAGTATGTGTTTTGTCTTCTTGTTGTGTATCAAGATATGAAAAGAAATGATAGCTAGATATTTCTTGAGAGGGAAATGGAGACGTTTATATTTGTAGAGATTTTACATAAATATAGATGGAAAGTTATTTGGTGAAGAAAGTGAAAGGAGAGGCCAAGTGGGCAAGAGGTTAAAGAAAGAGAGAGAGAGACAGCTTAGGATTTTGATAGGCACAAAGAAGTCATCTTAGAGATTGTTGTTAGAAGTTTTATATTTTTTAATATTAAATAACACAATTACATCGTCGTATATTTTCTAATTCTATCAACTAGTTGTAATTTATTTAATAGTGATGAACAATTCCACAGATAATGATTCTACGATAAAATATTTTCCAAAACACTTAGATCGATTAACGGTTCTGCATATACGATATTTCGATGGACATCTTCTCTACATAGACCACAACGAACGATTCTACTGAAATGTTGTGGAATTTCCGATAAGCTTTTGGATTATATAATCTACAAAAAAATTACATTATCTGAAATTTGGACTTTTAAACCTAGGCTACCATAATTATAAATTTTATATGTATATATATGCAGATACAAATATTCTTTCACAATTTATCAGATGGAGACAGAACTTATCTTTCATGTGCGTGTGTAAAGAGAGACATCTAACCAAAACTTAGTAATTATTTTTTTGCTAAGCAATTTTTTTACATAACCAAAACTAAATTATTTTAATTTTATGTTCTCTATGAAAAATTCAAGTAAGACTCCACATTTGATTTTTCTTATTTTCAATGACTTTCAAAATATCCACACGAGAGTTAGATCTAGTTATGTGTAGAATAGACAAATATAATGCGTACATAAGGAAAAATCAAATTATAATGGGAAATAAATATCTTTTTCTTTTTGGAAATAATTCGGAATATGGAGATGGGTCATGAGTGGGTCACCTGCCGATGGATTAGCGTCGAAAATCAATCTTTGTAGGTTCACCGAATCTTTTTAAATTATCTATTTAAACACCAAAATTATTCGTTATGATCAACCAGATGTTTTTATGTAAAAACAATTATTATTGTTTCATATGACGAAAACAATTATTATTGCGTTCTTAGGTCAACCAAATGTTTATTTTGTTGTTGCAAATGCATGTTCTTTTATATGTTAATCTAAAACTTTCAATGATTTAACTTGGGTCAACCGAATGTTCTTATATAACAAAACAATTATTATTGTGTTATATGACAAAATTGCTTTCTTAGGTCAACCAAATGTTTTTGTTTTTGCAAATACATGTTCTTTAATATATTTATCGAAAACTTTCGTTTACTCATCAAGAAAGGGAAAAAAAAAAAACATTGTTAGTTATGGTTGGTAGCCATTATGAATTAGTTTGGTCCTAACGGTCCCTCCTTATTCTCCAAATGCACATGATGCTTTCTTTGCCTTTGACGTGAAGCTACCAAAATTTTATAAAATCATCAAATTTTGTCCATATGAATGAACTTAAAAGTTATAAAATAAGGTTTGATCATAATCTAATTTACTGTATGGGACAGTGGACTAGTTTCTTTAGCTTTACCAAAGTTGTGTAAACCTTGATACTTGATAGGCCCATCTGAGTTCTAAATCACACCTTCTGACACATGATACAATCACATCTTTAAAGGTATATAAATCATGTCCAACTTTGCGATATTAAAGATTCGCAAGTGTGATTAACCAGTAATGACAAATGGGAACATGATCTATAAGCTGTTGAATTCTAATGCCCATCAAAGGCCTAAATAAGTTTTTTTCTGCCTTATTTTAATTCTTTTCTGACAAGAACTATGTAAGCCAAAGTCGGGTTGGTCGACAACAAGATCTAACGAAGATATATAATCTCCCACTCACAAGTGAATCTTAACTTTAAACAGCAAAAAGCCACTTTAGAACATGTAACCGCAGAAGGTAGTCTTCGTACCTGGAATTTACATAGACTCGGTAAATAAACCGAATCAGAAAATCTGAATAGAAACTCACCCGATAAAAATGAATTCGAACCGATCCGAACCCAACATAAGTACCGAATGGATCTTGTTTTACGGTATTTCAAATTATAGATTTTACCCGAATCGAATTCGAACTTAAATGGATATTCAAAAGAACCCGAAACTTCAAAATTCCAAAAAGCTTGTACCATAGCCAATCTCAATTTATAATATGCATCCAAACACACATTAACTTTCAATAGTCGATTGATTTAGTGAGGTTGGCACAATGTATGGGAGAGGATCAAATTGTGGAACACCTTGTCGCTGAGGTAGCGTTGGAAGGGATTGAGATGGAAATAAATATTATTTGTTTCTTCGTGGTGAGCAAAGAGGAGCCTTAGTTAGTAGAGGAAACATGTGACTTAATGGATGTTGGTTTTATATATGGTGAGCCAAATAGACACGTATAAGATATAGAGAATGGAATATATTGATCCGAATATGTAAATTATTCGAAAGTACCCCGCTCGAACCGGGTTGCGTACCAATGTAATTTTTTTTTGGTTCTTACTTCAAGTTTCATGTATTAACGTTACGCTCGCATCTATGACCGACTCATTATCATCGAACTTTCATCAAGTCATACCTGCCATCGAGCGTGACACTTTGAGCACTTGATATTAATGAAGTCCCAACTCAACTCATCGTTACAACCACATAGTTCACTCTCATTTAACTGCAAGTTCGAATATTTTTTCCACATGATTTCTATGATATATACTATTATACGAAATAATATAAAATGATTTTGGAGTAAAGATAACTATTTGATATATATATATATATATATATATATTGGAGTAAAGGCAACTTGTCAACATAAGTTCACATATGGTATATATGCGAGTGTAACGTTTAAAACATGAACTAGGTAATTACCCGCGCGCAGGCGCGGAGTGAAATTTATAAACTAATAATCATTGAATATTAATTTTGATCATTTAACAATCATGTCATAAGTCCTCAAACGTAAAGTTATGGACCATCGATATAAGGTTGATGAGTAGAGTCATATTTGATGATATTTTATTTTTTAAAACTTATTTAATTTATATTAGACTTCAACGATATCATTCAAATGCTATAATTTACCATCTCACTTCGATATGAAGAGTTTTATTTTTGAAATGATATGATGAAATAACATTTGAGATCGTGCTTGTGCAGAATGAACATTAGTTATGTATACAAATTATTTATATATATTATTATTTATTTTGTGTTCATTTACGTATATTGAATAATTGAGAATCGAATAACTATTACATATATAATTAAAATTAGGGTAAGCACATAAATAATATAAAAAAAGCTCTCTCTTTATTTACAATTATTTTTGTTGGTAAAAAATCATTTATTTATTTATGTGGTATATAATGAAAATTAAATGATATCGACATAGATATATAATATATTTTAATATAAATATTTATTAATTGAGATTTTGTACTCATATGATTTTATTAACAATTTTATATTTGTTGTAACAAAATATTAATTTTATTAATATGAATATTTATTAATATGAATATTTATTAATGGAGGCTTCTTACTAAATAAAAACTTTGAAATTAACATGTTTATATATTTTATATATGACATATTTTAAATGAGATTTCATATTTATATAAATTTTATGATCATTTGTATCTTATAATAACACAAAAAAATTAAACCATTGATCACAAAAATTTCAATGTAGATTTAACATTCTTAGTAATTTATAATAATTTAAAACAATTTAAAAGATAAAGAAAAAGTCTATTTTTTATATGTTTAATGTGATTACTTAATATATTTTAAAATATAAAATTAAACAAAAATGATGTAGGATAAAAAAATTGTTATCAAATCTTTATTATTCAGAATCATTAATTGTTAACTATATTAGGTAATTCCGTAGCTTTTATTTAAGGAAAGACTTTACAATATTTAATTGTCATTAATTGTTAACCATATTAGGTAATTCCGTAGCTTTTTTTTAAGGAAAGACTTTACAATATTCTTTTAATGTTAATAATGTTTTTATAATATATAAGGGATGTCCAATGGCATAAAATGTAATTAATCTAGTAAGAGATGGGTTTTTGAATTGAATGTGTGAGAAGCCCTCTTGTGCTGACACATCAGCATAATGACAATCTTGTGAATATATTACAATTTAAAGGTTACTTATTAAAAATGCTTCTCTTTTAATATATAGGGGATACAGAAGTAAGAAGAAATAAATTAAGGGATAATTAAGGATCAAAGAATGGATCATGTGAATGTTACTCTCACTGTCGTTATAATTAATATGAATTGTCAACTCTACACTTTACTTCATGTTTTTTTTTTTTGTTACGTTTTCGTCCATTCAAAAGAGTTTTTATATGAGAACCCAAATTATTTGGTTGTTAGATGTGGGCAACCGAGTCAAGCGTACCGGACTGGTCGAATGCATGTGGACCATGCAAGATTAGTTGTTGTGAGTTCCAAATGCAAAGGCAGATACTTCTCACGTGTCTTCTATAGCCTAACGCCTCCTCATCTTGAGAAATTCGAGGAATTCAATCTTTTTACAAAGTGAAATTTGCAATTAAGCCCTCATAAACCAGATCGTTTGGTACGTTTGTCCGGTTACTGAAACCGGTTTAACAAAGCAAAAAAATGTGATTAGAGCGTGAAACAAGTAGTTTGGCTATATATACCAAATATTGTTGCGAAACTGTGTATCTCCAGCTCCATCGGAATAACTCAGCCTGACTCTGTTCCAGTTGTAAAAATCTGATATAAAAATTGTTTTTAAGTTATAATACAAAAATAGAATAATGTGGAGTAGTCCAACCAGTGTACAGCTATACTTGTAATGAATAAAAATTAATAATGTGTATATACTATAAGTGAAGCCTTTAAAGAAGTGTAAATTACTATTTATATCTGTATATATTTATATTAAAAGAAAAGCTGAATTTAGCAGAAAGATTTGAACCATCACGTGAAAGAGAGACCACACCACAAACAAACATGTTCAGTTAATAAATAAAAAAAAAAAAATAGATTAGCGTTATACTCCTCCAAGCAAACTACAAAAGTAGAAAAGATAAAAGCAAAACATATAAATCCAAATGAATGAAAATAAACAAATTGTCATGAGAAAAGTCAAACCAATGACCCAAACCGTAGAGACAAATGGAAAAAAATAAAAAAAAAATTAGATACACGACAATGCATGATTATGTTGATAGGCAAAAAGAATTATTTTAATTATTCCGACCATCTGTGTAACAATATTTTATTTACATAAATGAAAGAATGAACTTTATTGGGAAGAATAAATATATATATTTGTAATAAAAAAAAAATATAACGGCCGATAATGATAAAAGCGGGGCCCATGGGCCCAAGAAGAATCGTGTGTTGGGTTGAAAGAGTAAAACAGAAAGAAGTTTGTCCCACATCGGGTAGTTCCACAACAGTCTCCTATATCTGCTCTTATAAATAGAATCGTGGTTCTACGTACATTTTCTTCACAGCCAAACATGACAATGACGAAGGAACTCGCTCAAACGATTCCCGCTGTCGTGTGTCTTTGGGTGAGGGTAGAGCCGACATATTGAGGCTGATTTTGCAGCACTGAAATGAGCTCTGTTTCTGAGTCGTGTTTGGAAAGGCTCCCCTTTTGTGGGGAGTATGAAGGGCTTTCTCCCTTGTGTGGGAAGAAGCCAGGCTCTCCCTTTATGGGAAGATGCCACTTCACCAATTTTTGGAAGGCCTTTAACCCCTTGTGGGAAAAAGCTCTTCACCAATTCTAAGTTAAATTTTTTTGGAAGGACTTACCCTTTGTGGGAAAAAGCTCCTCACCAAAGAATTGAGTGAAGATGGAGGATGGGAGGTTTAATTTGCGGCAGTGTGGTGACGAGGATTTCAATGTGGTCATGACATAGCTGTGTTGGTGGTATGATCGTCAGATACAGATTGGACCAAAGGTGGAGAAGAGGAAGTACACTGTTTAAGATCAACTTTTCATTGAAAGCTCTCTATCAGATGTGAGTCAGAGAGATCATATATAAAGTTACTATTTATAGAGGCCATGTCAGGGAACCTACATAAACAGGCGTCTATGTCATCGGAGTTATCAACTTGTGGTGGCGACCTTTGCTTCCTACGCAAGCATCAAAGTCAAACCCAGAGAATATTGTGTTCAAGCTGGTAGTTTACGAAAATAGTTACCGATCAACTAGAGAGTTTCATATCACTTTTGAGATGTCTATGGAAGGATGTCACTGCCAGTAAGCTACAGAAAGTGAAACATCATTGCTCCGAGTTAAAAATCACTGCATAACATGCCTTGTAAGTTGCTCCAAAATCATTTGAATATGAAAAACTCTCCTGCTGTTGCATCAAACTTCAAGAGAACTTGCAAGTTTCATTTGGGTTCCGATCTGACTGAATTGTTTTTTCTTTTAGATGTACGTGACACTTCACACTCAATATTCAACGGTGGGATTGAAATGTGGACGGTCACTTTATTAGTTATTCACGTATTTCCGAACCAGTTTGGTGCAGTGTAAAACAGAGTTATATGCTTGATGAATTGTCTTGTTTGATTAAACTAGAGCGCCAAGTTTTCTATACATTTATGGATTGTGTATATAAGCAAAAGACACCAAGAAGAGAAATGCATATCTGAGTGGGGATATATATATATATATGAGATAAAGAATAACTTCCAACAGTATAATTTATGGTTCTCTAGATGTTTTGAAGACACCTAAAGGAAAGTAGCAAAGAGTTATGTCGGAAGAAACCACATGATAACTTTGTTTACAAAGTGTATGGGTTAAAGATAATGATTGTCTAAAGGAAAACATCTCCCAATAAGTGTAAGGTACGTGGAGTGCATAGTCCACATTGAACTACAACAAGGACACTTTACTCTAATTCAAAAAGTATAATTATCTAATTAAACTTTAATTTTTGTTAGGAAAAACAAAACTATTTACACATCAACATCTGTGAAAACAATAGCAAAAGAGTATCTCAAAGTATTCGTGGAGTAATTTTATTCACTTTCTTTCTCCTATTTATTATTATTTTTTTCTGTCTTCTACATTATTGAGATACTTAAAAGATTCTACCGTTAGACGTTTTCTAATAGAACATCCTTAACGTAAGGTTATAGTGACAATATCTAGGAATTAATTTTATTAAAAAGTATTAGGAAAGGAAGAGATGGAATGTTAACATATTGTTACACCATATGTTTTTAAAGCCCGTATACAAAATTTGATGCCACTTGTTATTTTATTAGTACTAGGATCGTGTCTGTGCTACGTGCATATAATATGCTTAAATTTATTAATTTGTATATGTAATTATTGGGTGACATTTGTTATTTATATTTATTTTTCTAAACTATTTAATAATTATATTTTTACCAGCTTTAAATGAATTATTTGTATAATATTTTATTTATGTTTTAAATTAATAATAGGACTTTGAGTGTATATATCAAGCCAATATTGCATAACCATACATTTTATAAAAACTAATAAACCTAATCAATCGGTTGAATAAACCAAATAAAAAAACATGCTTATACGTTTGTTTGTATTTCGCTTTGAAGACGGAAGACAATAAAATGAGAACTTAATTATTTTTAAACTAAGACAAAGTTTAATTCTAAATTTAACATATGTTTTACAAACATCTAGATAAGCAAAACAACATATATATTTAGATGATAAGTATGATTTATTTATTTTTATTCAACTTACTCATCACCATGTTATATATAGTCTTTTTGAGAAACTAAAATATACAGTCTTTAATAATAATAGCAAAACAAATTTAAAAATCACATAATGTGAGCTTCAGTGGTTTCTAGACCATGTAACAGCACATACCCTAATCAGTTTGTTGGAGCTCATTTATGTTGTGCTCTTCCAATGTAAATTACTTAATAATTTCTGTGTTTTGTTTCTTTTTTTTTTGATCAAACATTTTTGTGTGTTTGGTGTTCCCGTTTTTCCTCTTTTTTGATTAAAGTCTTGTTTGTAGAGATGGAATGAATACCTGAATCTTTTCCCCTGCTACTCTTTTAATTCTTTTTTTTGCTACTCTTGCAGGTACAACGCAAAATATTCAAGTTGTCACTGAAGAAGATTAAGACAACCAAGTCAGACAACAAAACACAAAAGAACTAACCCTTTACTCATGAATGCTGGTTCAGATCACCGTATCACCTAGCTTCTCTATTACTCTACTTCCTTTGTTCCCCTTCTTTGTTTCTTGTGGTTTCTTTTTCTCGCAGTGAAAACAATTTAGCCTAATCCTAAGACTAATCAGAGTTTAAAGACTGAGTGGTTATTAGATCTCGTGCTCGTCATGGCAATGTCAAACCTAAAAAATTTCATCATCCAAGAAGACAATATTTCCTTACTCTTTGCAGTCTTGTCTATGTTTTCTCAGCACAGAAAAAGACCAGAAGATTAACCAAGCTAAACCCAAAAGTTCCTCTTGTATGCAAATTTCTACAATTTTCGGAAAGAAATCCTATTGCGAGTTCAATATGATAATTTACTGATACACTTTTGAAAAAAAGCTCAGAGCTTTGATAACGTGTTGTTTTCTCCAGTTTCGGCTCTGTTTTAAAATAAGTGAGTCTCCTTAAGGAGACAAATCCACGTTGTTTCTATATGTTAAAAACTGAAACGGTTCTCTGGTACATTTTTTGAAATGGTTTAGCGTTTCCACTTATGATGTTGATCTTATTTGGCACACACATCAGCTCCACCCGGTAGCTTATTGTAATGATTTGGAGAAACTCGATACTGAGTTTTTTTAATACAACTGCTCAATGGGAGGAAACATTTGGTAGAAGATACTGGTTTTTTAATACTGGAAGCAGTTGTATAGAGACAATATACTGCAATGTATAGAGAATTCCCTAAACTTATGCTTCTAATGTTTGGCCAACGAATCAACTACAAAAGAGAATTCCCTAAACTTAATCCAATTTTAAGAGTAGTTTCTTCATGGTTTCTTATTGGTTATAATTCAGTCTTGTGATTCTTTATAAGAACCTGAAAGTTCGCTTAGAGATTATCGAGGTTAGAAACATACCAGATGGAGATAAAGGAAAGCTCTCGGTTGTGTTTGGTAAACCCAGCCTGATTCTCTTTTCCATGATGAGCAGATGCTGTAGTATAGGTTTGAGAATCAGTGATCTCTCGGCCTGTCGAGGAGCTGGATCAAACTGGAGGAAATCTGCTCCACTTATCTCTAGAATCGTTGCAAAGTTTCTGTAGCAATAGTTTGGTGTACTATACACTGTGACCACATTCTATTCATGTTACCATTAAAAAGTTTGAAAGATCAATGATTCAATCCGCATTTATAATAATATAGACGGACCTCATGCCTTTGGCAGATCCTTGAGCAATTGAGATGAACATACACACCTTTCACAAGTTAAAACATTCCATGATAAGCTGATGTGCTCTTGATATGAGACCGAGAAATTAGCTGTCCAAATGTATAACCAGCACCACATGGAGATAACCCACATCGATCATGGGGATCATACCATACTAAATCAAACATTGGTCCTTCATGTGGCACCTAGACATAGTTCAAACATATAACTAATAAGATATTCATTTACTCTTTCAGAAAATAACTTAAAACTAATTTGCGGCACTCGGTGGACGGTCTATCCGTCCTTAAGTGGTATTACCAGTCATTTTGGAGGAAGTTAGCACTTGAACCTTGAGAGTGGAAGAAGGGAGAGACCCATCAACAACTCATAACTCATAAAATCCAATCCGAACTAAGGACTTGGGCAGGAGCAAGGGAGAAGGTAGTACCTCATGTAGCCAATCCAAGCTCCGGATATTATCAAGGGTATTCAGAGAAAGTAAAAAATAAAAGAATTGTTGCATTTATAAAGTGATATTTTTTATTCATCACTCAATTTTCCACTCCATTTTAGAGTAAATTATGGAGTGTGGATGAAGATGCCTTTCTTAGGACAACCAAATGTTTATTTTGTTGTTGCAAATGCATTTTCTTTTATATATTAATCTAATACTTTCAATAATTTAACTTGGGTCAACCGAATGTTCTTATATACCAAAACAATTATTATTGTGTTATATAACAAAATTGCTTTCTTAGGTCAACCAAATGTTTTTGTTTTTGCAAATGCATGATCTTTAATATATTTATCGAAAACTTTCGTTTACTCATCAAGAGAGGAAAAAAAAACCATTGTTAGTTATGGTTGGTAGCCATTATGAATTAGATTGGTCCTAACGGTCCCTCCTTATTCTCTAAATGCACATGATGCTTTCTTTGCCTTTGACGTGAAGCTACCAAAATTTTATAAAATCATCAAATTTTGTCCATATGAATGAACTTAAAAGTTATAAAATAAAGTTTGGTCATTATCTAATTTATTGTATGGGACAGTGGACTAGTTTCTTTAGCTTTACCAAAGTTATGTAAACTTTGATACTTGATGGGGCCATCTGAGTTCTAAATCACATCTTCTGACACATGATACAATCACATCTTTAAAGGTATATAAATCATGTCCAACTTTACGATGTTAAAGATTCTTCCAAGTGTGATTAACCAGTAATGATAAATCAGAACATGATCTAAGCTGTTGAATTCTAAAGCCCATCAAAGACCTAAATAAGGTTTTTTCTGCCTTATTTAATTCTTTTCTGACAAGAACTATGTGAGCCAAAGTCGGGTTGGTCGACAACAAGATCTAACGAAGATATATAATCTCCCAATATTTTTTCCACATGATTTCTATGATATATACTATTATACGAAATAATATAAAATGATTTTGGAGTAAAGATAACTATTTGATATATATATATATATATATATATATATATATATATATTGGAGTAAAGGCAACTTGTCAACATAAGTTCACATATGGTATATATGCGAGTGTAACGTTTAAAACATGAATACAGAAGTAAGAAGAAATAAATTAAGGGATAATTAAGGATCAAAGAATGGATCATGTGAATGTTACTCTCACTGTCGTTATAATTAATATGAATTGTCAACTCTACACTTTACTTCATGTTTTTTTTTTTTGTTACGTTTTCGTCCATTCAAAAGAGTTTTTATATGAGAACCCAAATTATTTGGTTGTTAGATGTGGGCAACCGAGTCAAGCGTACCGGACTGGTCGAATGCATGTGGACCATGCAAGATTAGTTGTTGTGAGTTCCAAATGCAAAGGCAGATACTTCTCACGTGTCTTCTATAGCCTAACGCCTCCTCATCTTGAGAAATTCGAGGAATTCAATCTTTTTACAAAGTGAAATTTGCAATTAAGCCCTCATAAACCAGATCGTTTGGTACGTTTGTCCGGTTACTGAAACCGGTTTAACAAAGCAAAAAAATGTGATTAGAGCGTGAAACAAGTAGTTTGGCTATATATACCAAATATTGTTGCGAAACTGTGTATCTCCAGCTCCATCGGAATAACTCAGCCTGACTCTGTTCCAGTTGTAAAAATCTGATATAAAAATTGTTTTTAAGTTATAATACAAAAATAGAATAATGTGGAGTAGTCCAACCAGTGTACAGCTATACTTGTAATGAATAAAAATTAATAATGTGTATATACTATAAGTGAAGCCTTTAAAGAAGTGTAAATTACTATTTATATCTGTATATATTTATATTAAAAGAAAAGCTGAATTTAGCAGAAAGATTTGAACCATCACGTGAAAGAGAGACCACACCACAAACAAACATGTTCAGTTAATAAAAAAAAAAAAAAAAAATAGATTAGCGTTATACTCCTCCAAGCAAACTACAAAAGTAGAAAAGATAAAAGCAAAACATATAAATCCAAATGAATGAAAATAAACAAATTGTCATGAGAAAAGTCAAACCAATGACCCAAACCGTAGAGACAAATGGAAAAAAATAAATAAAAAATTAGATACACGACAATGCATGATTATGTTGATAGGCAAAAAGAATTATTTTAATTATTCCGACCATCTGTGTAACAATATTTTATTTACATAAATGAAAGAATGAACTTTATTGGGAAGAATAAATATATATATTTGTAATAAAAAAAAAATATAACGGCCGATAATGATAAAAGCGGGGCCCATGGGCCCAAGAAGAATCGTGTGTTGGGTTGAAAGAGTAAAACAGAAAGAAGTTTGTCCCACATCGGGTAGTTCCACAACAGTCTCCTATATCTGCTCTTATAAATAGAATCGTGGTTCTACGTACATTTTCTTCACAGCCAAACATGACAATGACGAAGGAACTCGCTCAAACGATTCCCGCTGTCGTGTGTCTTTGGGTGAGGGTAGAGCCGACATATTGAGGCTGATTTTGCAGCACTGAAATGAGCTCTGTTTCTGAGTCGTGTTTGGAAAGGCTCCCCTTTTGTGGGGAGTATGAAGGGCTTTCTCCCTTGTGTGGGAAGAAGCCAGGCTCTCCCTTTATGGGAAGATGCCACTTCACCAATTTTTGGAAGGCCTTTAACCCCTTGTGGGAAAAAGCTCTTCACCAATTCTAAGTTAAATTTTTTTGGAAGGACTTACCCTTTGTGGGAAAAAGCTCCTCACCAAAGAATTGAGTGAAGATGGAGGATGGGAGGTTTAATTTGCGGCAGTGTGGTGACGAGGATTTCAATGTGGTCATGACATAGCTGTGTTGGTGGTATGATCGTCAGATACAGATTGGACCAAAGGTGGAGAAGAGGAAGTACACTGTTTAAGATCAACTTTTCATTGAAAGCTCTCTTACATGCTTATACGTTTGTTTGTATTTTGTAATTAAACTTCAAATGCAATGTTATACATAAGAACATTCTTATTACACAATATATATTAGACTAAATATTTGAGTTAATTATTCATGTCAAACTTATTATTGTAGGTACTCAATAATATGTTAATGTATTTTGGAAACTTAAGTATATATTAGTTAAACATAAAAGTATATGTGGATATTTAATCTTTAATAATTGTTTTAGTTATTCTCTTTTATTGTGGGTCCTTTTATTTAAAAATAGATTAATGGGATTATCCTAGGAAATTTCTCTAGATTATTTGCTAACTAGATTTTGATCCGTACTTTCAACTTGCATGATTATTTTTGAAACAAATCAAAGTTATATGATATAATTTTGTCTTTTCGATTATGTATCTACATTTAAATGTTACACATGAAGCGTCATATTCAGCGTTGTGAAACATAACCCGGATTCGCGGTTAAACCGACAAAACCGATGACTCACTATGTAATCCGGTTTGATTTTTTGTTTTAAAAATCTCGTTATTTATTTTTCTATAAAAAAAAATCCGCTAAAATACAATTTTTTAGTCAAACTATTTTATCATTTTTTTGTAAACGTACTAAATCAATTTTTAAGAGGATGCATACTAAAATATAAATATATTTGAGCATCAACAATTCGTATATGGTTATTAAATTTAAGTGATTTAAGTTTGAAATAAATGTAATTGTTTATTTATTTATTTAGTTTACTTTTATTGTTCACATGTTATTAGATTTTTTTCGATGTTTTGTTTTTGGTTTATTTTAAATTTTAATTTAATTTTATTAATCATATTAGAAATTTTAATATTTATTAGTTTTAATTTATTATCTATTTTATTATATATTTAATAATAATTTTTATTATTAGATTTTGATACGCACTTTAGAGCGGGAGATGAATTTTTGTTCAAAAAATTATTTACTGAAAATTAGAAATCTTACACATATGTATTTTTATAAAAACATTTGTTTTTAAAGTATTTATAAGAAAATTAAAATTTACATGAATATAACTTTATGAAAATAAGATAATTCATTTAGATAATATATATGACTCGTATCAATTTTATTTATATTTAAAAACTTTAAATTATAGTATAATTTTTTTTTAAAAAAAATTATATTGGTAAAATTTTATTTTATTATTATATTTATTTATTAGAATTATTATATTGCCATTCTACTCGTCTCATACTTGATAAATATATTAAATTATTTTTAATATTTTAATTTAAATGGGTAGATTAACTTATAAAATTATTTATTAGTTTATATATCATATTTTAATATTGTTTTAATAAGTTGAAGTATGTTGTGAAATTTATGAATATATTTTATTCTGTTATTTATAATTTATAAAATATTTAATAAATGGATTAAGTTACTTTAGATTTATTACTTAGTGTAGTAATTTAATTATAAATATAAATTATGTATATATAAATATTATAGAAATTTATTGCTTATTATATAAATGAAAAGTTAGATTATTATTCATTTTTAATTATATTTAATATCAATTATGATTTTTATTATTTAAAAGTAAATATTATAAATATAATATTTTAAATAAATATATTATTAAAATCTTATATAGAAAAAAATACTTAAGAATATCCTTTTAGATATTTTATTTTGAAAATATTAAAATAATTAATTAAATAGTAAGAATTAAGTTAGATGTAGGAGAATAAATAAAAAATTAAATAAATATAATGGTCTAACATACACTATTTGTAATTATATAAATATTTCTTTGGTTTTAATAGTATTGATATATTAAAATGTTTGATTAGTATATGGGTATAAAACTGGTAATTACATATATAGATTCTATTACTTTAATAATATTGACTGATAAAGTGTGTTTATTTATGTAAAAATTATGGGAAGTGGTGATAAAGTAGGAATAAAAACTTGTCGTATATATCCAAAAACAGTTCTATGATCAAGGTAAAAAATCTAACCATACATATATGGATTAAATAATTAAAATAAGTCATATATACAAATTTAAATATATATATATATATATTACATAGAAAAGTTATACATATATAAATTTACATATGGAAATTATGTTTTTTTTTATAAAATATATTTTTATAAGTTTTTTAAATTGAAAGTGTGGAGTAAAATTTAATATATGATTAAAAGTGAAAATAAAAATTTAGTTTTTTTTAAGTGTGAACAATGATTTCAATTAAAAACAAACGAATAATGGTGGCGATAGAACGAAAATATAAAAGCCCAGACCAGCCCAAACTGAATAGGTTTTAACTTATTTGCTGTTCTCTCTAGGTTTAAACATATTGCTGCTCTAAATTTCTTCGGCGGTGGTGTTATTTTTATTTATAACTTATTGCTGTTGTCAGATTCTTGCCGGCGACATCGTCGTTTCCAATGGCCAGCTCTAGCGAGGAAGCTAATTTATTGGGTAAGCGAAAGCCGGAAGATGGTTTGGGGACCGAACCGGTTCTGAAGAAACATAAAGAAAAATCCGAGGACAAGGAGATCGAATTGTTGCTGTCTGATGAGAAGGATACTACCTTGGTATATAATTTTCTGCAAGTTTGAATATTTTTGTATATATGTTCTTCAGTTAAGCATCTTGCTTCTTATTATGGCCAGGAGACAACTAAAGGAGCAAAGGGATCCTTTGCTGTTGAGTCTAATTTAATCCCAGTCAAAGGACTTGATGAAACACCTGCCGTAAGTATATTCTAATGTTTGTTAGATATTTTACAAGTTTATGTTCGATTAAGCATCTTATTAGTTATCTCAAAATCCTGTTCCAATCGCTAACAGGAACCAAAGAAGACGCTCTTTGTTTCTCATCTCCCTGCCTACACTAAAATATCAGATATGTAAGAATCATCAACTTCATTCACTGGTGCTAAGTTATAGTTTCTCATGACAACGGATATGTTATTTTATCCTCTCCAGCCTCTGTTTCTTCCAAGACGTTGGACAAGTTGTTCGTGTTCGACTTATTGTAAACAAGCAGGGTATTTTTAGGGGCGATGCCTTTGTTGAGTTTGATTCTGCCGACCAAGCAAACAAGGTTTGAGACTACTGATGATCATTTGAGAGCTAGTGTTTACTCATGGATAAGTAACTGAATTGTTTTTGTATGCTCTAGGCGCTGAAAGAAAAGAAGAATGATAGATTTATGAACTGGCGCAATATTTTTCTTGATGTGCCTAATAAGGAGGGAGCTCCATTCTTTCCACCCAAGTAAAATATTCATTTATATATATTTTTTTGTAACACTTTTATTGCCAAGAGTTTTTATTACTGATTAACACTATTAATTTGTTTTCGTTTTGTTCATTAGGTATTGCATAGATCACAAAGTTTGGTAAGTGATTTTACTATTTGCCTCTTGAGAAGTGGGATTTTATAGTTTTACTATTTGGAGAGATCACCAGGAATTTTTCATGTATTCCAGGTTCCTCGAAGATGAATATTACCTTCCACAGGTAGAAGAAGAAGATGAAGACTACCTTCAACAAGTAGAAGAAGATGAAGACTACCTTCAACAAGTAGAAGAAGAAGATGAAGACTACCTTCAACAAGAAAGCCTTCCTATAGAAGAAGATGAGACACCTCCCAATGCTGAGGTACCATCTCTTCTTAGATGTTTCTTACTATTTTTAGGTATAGCAAAGACCTTTTTCTCCTTAAGAGTTCTTCTAACAAACTTAGCTGTTAAATTTAGGAAGCTTCCATACTCTTCATGGCCAATCTCTCTCCACAAACAACTAAAATATCACATATGTATGTATCACTTTACATTTCCACTTTTTGTTCTCTGTGCTAGTTTTTTCTATGACTGGTTACTTTTTTTTTGCAGCATCCAATTCTTCAAAGGTATTGGAGGTGTTGTTAGTGTTCGACTTATTGTAAACCACCTGCATAAGCATGTGGGCTATGCCTTTGTTGAGTTTGCTTCTGCTGACCAAGCTAATAGGGTGAGTACTTTTTTTTTTCTTATATTAATTATGAAATAAATGTTAAATCAATTTTTTTTTTAAGTCTTCAAGCATCTTTTGTACTCTAGGCGCTGAAAAATAAGAATGGTGAATACTTGCACGATCATGAGATTTTGTTGATGAAAAGACTTGAGGACACTCCCCATTTTGCTGAGGTATCTCTTCTTATTATCATCAAAAATATGTCACGCTTGCCCTTTTGATATCACAACTGTTGCCATAATGTCGAAAGATGATCAGGAAGCATTTTTTTTCTTGTTATGCAAGTTAAGTCCTTTCGTGCTAACACACTTCACTTTTATATCCAGACAGTTATCACTGTAAGAGATAAGACGCTCTTTGTTGACAATCTCTCTAAGCAAACAAAAATATCACATATGTAAGTAGCACCTAAAATTTCTTCTTCTTTGTTTTTGTCCTTGGATCAAGTTCTTTATGACTGATATGTATTAATTATCCTCCATTTTTACAGCATCAATTTCTGTAAAGATGTTGGAGAAGTTGTTCATGTTCGACTTATGGTAGGCCCAAAGTCCGGTCTCTTGGGATCTGGCTATGTTGAGTTTGCTTCTGCTACCGAAGCTGAGAAAGTGAGAGTTTTTTTATAGTAATAATGAAAATTATTTTACTAGTCATTTGAAAAAGTAGTGTATAGTTATGATGAAAATGCTATAAGTAGTTATTTTGAAGTAAAGATTACTGATCAAATCTTCCTTTTTTTCTTCTGAATGCTGGAGGTGATGGAGAAGAAGAACGGTGCATATTTAAACAATCGCCAGATTTATTTAGCTTTTCTTAAGGAGCCTTCACGAACCAAGTAAATTGTTATGAGGATTTGTTTATGTAACTTATTGTTAGAGTTTTGATGCCATTACAGAAACTAATGCTATTATATTTGTTAATTAGGTATTGCATAGATCACAAGGTTTGGTAAGTGATTTAAATATTTACATTTTGAGTTGAGTTTTCGGTATATTTGGAGAGATCACAGAGTTTTTTGATATTCCAGGTACGAAGGCTATCTTCAGCGAGAAAGCCTTCTGCTACAAGAAGATGCAGCAGTGCAAGGACTTGATGAAACTCCAGATTTCGTTGAGGTACCTCTTCTTATTATCTTCAAGAATTTGTCTTTTTATTATAGAAGTGAAGTTCTTTTGTCCTTAAGAGTCTTACTACTAACACACTTGGCTGTTAAATTCAGGAAGTTTCCTCGTGGAAGAAGACTGTCTTTGCCGATTTATCCAAGAAAAAAAACGTGCTTGTTAACATACCAAATATGTAAGTAGTACCTTTGATTGATTCCTTTTTTTTTGTTCTTGGGAGCAAGTTTTTTCATATCCTCCATAATTTTTACAGCATCAACTTCTTCGAAGATGTTGGAGAAGTTGGTAGTGTTCGACTTATTGTAGACCGGTGGGGCATAAATGAGGGCTGTTGCTTTGTTGAGTTTGCTACTGGTACCGAAGCAAAGAACGTGAGAATCATTTATAGCAATGATGAAAAGAATTTTATATACAAGTAGTTTTCTGAAAATAGGACTGCTGATTGAATCTCCTATACTGTAGGTCATGCAAATTAAGAAGAAAGGTAAAGGGATTTATGTCAAGAGGCCTGAGATAGCTCCATACCCTTTCCGACCCACGTAAGTTGGTTTTCCATGTTGCGGAGTTTTGTTTCTCTAAACTTCATGTATATTTTTGATGTCATACCCGGAAGGTGAATGCTATTTTTGTTTGTTTGTTAATTAGGTACAACCTTACCGACCTTGCAGAGAAGCTTTGGTAAGTGATTTATAACTATTTGCCTTTTGAGTTTTGTTATCAAGAGCTTGTATATATGACAAGGCGGTTTTGATATATTCCAGGTACGAAGACAGGCTTAGACAAGAAGGCTTTGGTTTGACGACCAGATCAAACCTGAAGAAAGAGCAGGAAATTCCCTGCGATGTTCAAAAGGTTATTTTCTGCGGTCAGAAGATTACCTTCTCTGACTTAGACTAATAGAAGAAGAAGAAGAAGCTCTTTGGTGTCTGTAACTTATGATACAATGCACAACTTGAGTTGATTACATATTCTGTTATGTAACTTAACTTGTGATACAATATGACTCGAGATGTCTCTTGTTTGTCTTATCTATTTTTCAAACCCCTGCCTTTAACATTATATACTCAAAAGAAGCAACCAACACACTAATATAAGCCAGCATAATCGTCTCACACTTTGGTTATATTATACGCCAAGTTTTTTACCTTACGAGTACATATTCAAATAGACGAGCATTTTGACCCCAAAAACGTTCATATAGACGAGCAAAAGCAATCGTACCCGCTGCAAGGGTCGTAGAATAATTATACCAACATGTATCTCAATTAAGATTACATGTTTTTATGCATATCATTTTTTTTAACCATTAAACCGGATCGTTGTTCGCTCCGAGAAATGGAATCGTAGGGATGCAGGAATCGTGGTGCCTTTAGGATTTGTAGACCTAATGATTGCTCAATAAACTAAACTGGAATTAGAAATCAAGATTACTTCATCTTCTCCAATTAACCTGGAACAATCAAAACAAGGAACAAGTCAGTAAAAACAATGAGTGTTGCGTTTTTGTCTCTAATGGTGTTGCCATGCCGCGTTACTGAATCAAAGATCACAGCGGAGTTCCCTATCTAATCTATCAAAAATTGTAAGTTACTGTTCTAAAAAGAAGAATATTAAGAGCATGACCAACTGTAAAAATGATTATTTAGAGTTCTAAAACACTCAAAAATTATTATTTTAACGCATGCTATTTATATATTTAAAAATTTGTTTATTTACATAAAAGTCCACCATTGTAAGAAAGACAAGTGGTCTCAAATTTCAGAAGCGATTCTAATAATATGTATTTAATAACTTTTCGTGCTTTTCTCTTCTGTTTTCTTTTTCTTTTAATTTTCTTAAGAGATGAAATATCTGTTTAGATATATTACCTTTGGAGAATCTCTTACAGTTAAAAGACAATTTTACACATATTATTTACATTATAAGGTACTTTATGCTAACGACACATTTTTCTTTTTTCTTTCGATCTAAAAGTTACAACGTTATCCTTCTGCTAATCGTTGGAGACTGAATAAAAACTCTTCTTAAATTAATTGGAAATATCATGTGGTCACAAATAAATCGATTTTGTCTGAATAAAAACTCCATTTCTTGTCTCTCTCTTGCCACGGATATTTCAATGTTTTGAATAATTTTAGCCAAAATTTGATCAATTTAATATAATATTAACAACTTCTATAGTTTTAACTACCAATCAGATTTTAATAATTACTTTAGCTAACAGTTGCGAAAGTACTTTTAACCAATAGTAGGCGCAGTTAATCATCTTTATAGGTTCTTTGTTCCTCGATGGAAAAGGAATTGTTATTGATATGTTTGAGACATCGAAAAAGAACATGTCAATCTCTTATTTCATATCTCTTCTGCTTCTTGTCTCATCAAACGCTCACTTAAAATGTAACAAGCCTTGCTTATGAAGTTAGTCCGGTGGGAGCCTATGGTTGAATCAATTATCCATCGACCATTAAGTTTTGGATCAGAGTCATGCAGAGCAAACTGTCACGTCCACTGGATTTGAAAATACGGGTTCAAGATGACAAAAGAAAACTATGTAAGCTAAAGTTACTTTAGGTCGTAACGAAGACATTCTCCCACTCGCAAGTGAATCTTAATTTTAAACAGCAAAAAACCACTTTAGATATACAACATGTCGGAAACACTCCAAATTTAAAAACTAATTTCTCTGTTTCATTAAGATTGACTTGTTTTCACACATTAATAAAATGAATTAAATCATTATAATAATTATATTATTTTCTGTAATTTTTAATAATATTTAACCAATAACAATTCAAAAAGTCAATTAATATTTTTAAAATTTACAATAATTTTAGAGAAACACACAAAAATTTATTTATCTTTATGATTTAATGGAAATGAGGGAGTAACACACAAGAACATAATCCAATACAAAACTCACACGTCAGCATGCTGCTGATTATTAACAACATAACAGCAATTATTATTACGATAACTAGATGTCTTTCACATTAATAAAACTGGCTTTGATCGACTCAAACACACCCGTTAGCATTAGCATGACCATGAGGTCCATGACCATTGCCATTGCTCAGCTTGTTGCCATGTTCTTCCTCCTCGACGAGTAAAAACTCTTTGCTCTTCGCTAACTTCTCCATGACATGAGCTTCAAGAGTGATCTCCACATCGATGCTTACACCACCAGCTTTCCCCGGGTACAAATACATCATCCCGTTAAACCGGTTATTCGACCCGCTCCTAACCGTTTCCGGTTTACCCCACCCGAAGTCCACCTCGTAGACCCGGAACCTCGGCGAGCTCCCCACCGCCACGCAGTTCACTCCCGCGTCTTTGAACTGGAATATCTTCGGCGACTTCTCCCACTCCTCGTTCCGCGCGTCTACCACACGCGCGTCGTGACCCACTATGGCTTTCTGAACCACCGAAGCTCCGAACTCCGGCCCGTGCGCCGCCAGCAGCCCCGCCGCTGTCCCCGTGAAGATGGCCTGGATCATGTTTCCGAAGTACTCCTCCGGCATAGGAGGGTCAACGCGGCGGCGGCAGTCGGCGAAGACGGTGAAGACAGTTATGTCTTCGGGTTTAAGCCCACGCGCGAGGGTGACGTGGCGCCATATGTGTGATGTGAGGGACTGGAAAGTGGAGAAGGGCTTTGAGTTGTCGGATGGGACGACTGAGTTGGCTCTTGACTTGATCGTGTGGATGGCTGTGTCGGAGAACTTGAAGACCTTCTCTACAAGCTGCGGCGGCTCCGCCGTGGCGTCGCCGTTGGAGGACGAGTTAGGGTCCTTTGGGGAAGCGAGGTCGAGTTTCACGCGCGTGTCACGTGCCTTGGCTCGGTCGAGGAATGGTTGGGTCGAGATGGTTTGGGCTCCACGGCAGATCTCGGCCCATGAGCTCATGAAGTGCCATGTGGCTGTTCCGTCGAGGACCGCGTGATTGAAAGCTAGGCCCATCGCAAGCCCATCTTTAAGCTTGGTCACCTGTTGCGAAACAAAATAAAAAAATCGAAAAGCATGCATGTATTAGTATAATGACTACACTAACGACCACACATGTTGTCAAAAGATTTAATTTATTTTATTGGACGATAGTCTCGAGACCAGAAAATAAGCAACATAAACAATGACTACTCCAACGACCACATCTGTCTTCAAATACATTAAGTGCACATTAAATGCCGTATAGAATTTGAAAAGAGCATCGAATGATAATGAAAGTATTGTCTGCATGCAAATAATACGTAAACGTATGAATAAGATGTATTAACATTAAGGTTGATTGCCATGCATTGGACACCTATATATGTTTAGATTTTACTGATAACTACGATTAAATTCTGAATTTTTTTAAGAATACTACAAATTAAGTATTATTTTTAAAAAGTATTCTTAATCAAAAATATATTAACATTTGAATTGCCGGGAGCATCTAGTCGAGTGGTCTGTGTACCACAGCAAACTCCCTGGCATCTGGGGTTCGACCCCCGCCTCCAACAAGTGAGGCTAATGGGCTAACTGGGCCGGCCCGTTGTGGCCCAGTAGACAAAAAATATATTAACATTTCAATTTATATTTTAATGATTATTGTTTATAGTATTTTTGAAAATAGTTATTTATTAATAATAATTTTTAAAAATAATATTAAATTTACAGTAGAACTTAAATTTTCCATTATAAATTCATAAGCCTGAAGTCAATTCCTTAGTACTTGTTTTGTCGTACATGACTACATGCATGCCTACATATGTACCAGTTAGTAGTTACCATCCATTAAAATGTTACTAGTCAGTCATTTAATGTTATTTTTTTGCCAAATTTAATGTTCTATTTAATTTTTGTGCCACTTAAACTTTAGCATAGACGTTTAAATGCATTTTCAACACCGAATTTTCCAATTCATTTACTGCACTTCCTGACTTAATATAGTATAAATTCACGGAGATGAACATATACTAATTATACAAACAAATTATAAATATTGAGATTTATTTGTGTCCAATTTAACGTCGTCCATGGCCACAGATATGTGTGTATTATAAGCCTAACATATGCATGTTAGCTTTTGATACACACACATATATATATTAAAAATAAAAATTTATATCAATATCATTTTTCTCTCTTTCAATATGCATGCCAAGGTGAGGTTTCACCGTTAAATGCCATTACTATCCCTATTCTTTCTTTGAAAAAAATTAATGTCAACATTTTCTGATGAGCTTGCTGGAAACATGCATTGCCACTTTTACGCACTAATTCGTTAGTAATCAATTTTTTTGGAGCTAACAGACTCTGTATCAAAGGTATATGATGAGTTTACTCATATGGTCATTTCATTCAAGTATTCTCCATTCTTTTTTTTTTTATGGTCGTTTGTGAAAACTATACACCAACCGACGTTATTAGCTAAAAATCAATTTACCACATAACACACATCAAAATTCAACGAACATAACCACATAGAGATGGTTATATTACCATCTATTTATGAAATAATTCTGATTTATATATCTAATCTATTTTATTTTGTTTTCTCTGCCACCAAGATTTGTATATCTAATTCCATTTTATTTCACGTATACGAATAAACAAGATAAATAACAAAAATGCTAGCATATCATGTGGAAATAGAATAATGCGTTATAAATTAAATAATTACCTGGACAGCAAGGAGAGGCCTGCTAAGTCCTTCCAAGTTCAAGATCCCATTGTACGGAACCAACTCCTTGAACTGAGCCGTCCCATCCTCAACCATGAGATCATCGACGCTGACGTCAGCAGCATCAGCGACCGAGAACTCCACGCCGTTGATCTCTTCATCTCCAGCGTCGTACTCAACTAGGAAGACCCCTTCCTCGTCCTTGGCCAGCTTACCGGCAAGCTGATAGAAGTCTTCAAGAACCGAACCCAAACCATCCTTGAGCTTCTCCACGACATTGTCTTGGAAAGTTGGTTCCTCGAGATCTAGAAGATTCTCGAACTTGTAGAGCAGGAACTTCTGGTTGTAGTAGAAAGCTAGGTAAGGAAGATCAAATGTGGTGAGATGGAATTGTTTCTTTCCTAGTATTGGCTTCTTTGGTTTCACATGTGTTTTGCTAGTTATCTTTATCTTCATGGTGAAAAGAGATTTTACTTAGCCCTTTTTGGTCAGTGTACTACTTGTTAGATTATAGTGTGGTGTGGGGATGGTGCATGAAGTAAGAGCTGAAGACTGTTTTATAGAGAAGTACAGTGTGTAGTTGGCTTAGGCATTTAAGGTTTCGTGAAAGTAGTTGCGATTCATTTAATGACTCAATTAAACTCTCTTCCTCTTTAAATTATTTGCATTTAAGGGTTTTTGGATAGAGAAAAGAAACAAAAGTTAATATCAGTGTAATGATAATAAGACACACCGATAAAGATGGTAAGAGCATCTTTATCCCAGTTTCTTAAATGGTTTTTTTGCATTGTTTGCGGGCCCCACTGACACGTGGAGTCCGTGAACAGTGCAAGAACCATCTCTTAAAATCTCTAAAAAAGAACCTGTTTTTGATGGTTTCTTACACTGTTCGCGAACCCTACTGACACGTGGCGGACTACGATTGGTTCTTTTTATTTATTATTATTATTTTTTTTAAAAATTAGTAAAAAAAAAAAAAAAATTAAGAACCCCATTTAGGGTTCTTAGGAATAATGATGCTCTAAATATGCTTAAAGTAGTCGACTAAAGGAAACGGTATTCTTATGGATCGTACCTGGATTTACAAATTAAGATCCTAAGAGCATCCTCAATGGGGGTGCTTAGTGGGGTGCTTAGGCAGTGGGGCCCACTAGCACCCCCTAAATGAAGTGCTTAAAACTCCAAAATAAGCACCTCCTTTCTTGTGGTTCTTGCATTGTTCACGGGTCCCACTGACACGTGGCGACCCGTGATTGGTCTACTTTTAATTTTTTTTTTTTTTTTAAAAATCAAAAAAAAAAAAATCACCCCAAGTGGGGTGCTTGGGTTGCTGATGGTCTAAGCTGACATTTCTTTATTTTTTTACAAGGCATATACTATATAAGATTCAATGGTCTGAATTACTTTTATGAAAATACTTCCTCATCTAAACTTTGCTTTAGGACATATTAACGTCTATGAACTTTAACATGTCAACTGCCTTATTGTAGATCTATAGGACTCTACTTCCATCTTTAATTAGTTGTTAAGTGGAGCTGTGGAAGTTGGACAGCCACTTCTCCGGCTAATTAAATCTTATGGTTTGTAATTATTGTAGATAATTACCCGAATCAAGGATGTCTAGTTTTCAAACAAGACAATAACATTCGACAACAAACTATAAAACAAGAAGATAATCATAACAAGTGTAAGGGTTAAAAAGAAGTGTGATTTGTTGTGTTGTATTTCTTTTTTGTTAACATGTCATATACTACAAGTTTAGATTAGGATGGTGGGAAGTGACAACATTAGCACAATACACAAACCATTAGGCCATGATTAATCCGAGTCTCTTAAGGTGAGGTTCTTAACGTAAAATTTGTCTTTTTAATCTTTTTTTTTTTACATTTTTTCTACTAAGAGACATCTCTTATGGTTCTTATTTAAGAGACGATTCTTAGGTTTTCTTAGTTAAAAGCTAAAAAACGTCTCTTACAAAAGTTAAGAACTCCAACTTAAGAGACCGAGGTTAATCCTGCTCTTAGACTGTATATGTACTGCTCTTAGACTGTATATGTACTGATCTTGATTGAATGATGGTTATGTTTGTCAGCAAGCATTAAATATTTATAGGTAAAAGTAAAAGAGTTTAAGGTATTTTCATCTTCACTCTATAAATTACTCTAAAATATAGTAAAAAATAAAGTTATAAACCAAAAATAAAATATTATTCAATAAATGAATTAATACTTTTTTTATTCATTACTCTATTTTATTCAAAAATTGAAGTAAATTTTGAAGTAGAGATAGATATTCTCTTAGAAGTTGACTGCAATATGATTTGTTAGACACTTTTCAATGTATTTTACTTTTTTAAAAAAAATTAAAAATTAAAAACTAAGTAATAAAGATATGACATACATCCATCAACTGATTGGTAAAGCGTTGATTATAAAATTTAGATGAAACGGTAATTGATTTAAAAAAATTATGCATGCGCATAGCAAGGATCAATCATCTAGATTTAATTAAAATTTATGTTGGTCTTCATCATCATATATTAGAACCGATAAAATCGATTATGATGATGATGATCCCATATATGGTGATGATGATAATGATGCGGATGCAGGATAACACAGTATTAACTTTCATTTTTGCATTGTACTAAATAAAATTATACAGCAAACCATGTAAACATCAAAGGTTATTACAGTGAAAATACAATTTCATAGTTAGAACATGGAAAAGATCACCAGTTGAAACTAATTGCCTCAAAGTGAAGGTTCTTAGCCAAACCAGATGAACATATCCTTGCCACCTCGTGCCTCATCTTTCTTGGCCCGCACACCATCACTCCAACGTCTTCTGAACCTTCTGCCTCAAACAGGATCTCTGCAAAACAATCACGTTCAAGTATTAGATTCATGTATGTACATTCGCTTAGACCATTTGTGCCATGCACGCACACGTAGACTCTAGTGGTAATACATGACTTACTTTTCAGATTAGGTTTGGAGCCAAAATGGACTGAAGTGGCTTGTACTATAGATTGATACGGAACGCTCTCGAGCTCTCTCTCATGGCTGCAGAACCATGAACCTGGAGAAGACGTAGGCGTCTGAAAATCTACGCTCTGTACCTGCTTCTTGGACTCTTTTTCTCCTTCCTTGTTAACTTTCTTGCGCCACAAGAAAACTACGCTTGAAGAAATAAAAATGCAAACACATCCTAGGAACATGTCCCAAAGCACTCTATACGAGAAGTTGTAGATCTTTCCTGTGTTATGATCAATAGGGTATATATAATAACGTGTGACAATCGCTATGAGCAAGAGAAACATGACAAATGATGATAAGATCACGACTCCAAGCCAGAGTATGTTGTTGGGTCCAAGGACTGGTGAGATGGGAGAGTCTAGGGGCTGAGGTTTGAACCATTTTGTTTGCAACAACCTGGTATCATCAGCTGCCTCGGGCTTCTTGTCTTCTTGTGTTATATAGGCCTCGATCCGTAGATTCAGCCTAGAGATGTCTGAGACTGAAATATCTGATGGGAAGATTAGGTCTAAAAACGCAAGATCATGGTAATGTTTAAAGGCACAAACAAGAAGAACATTTGGTATTTTTGCGCTTTGTGTTTGGGTCTGTGATATGAGTTCTCTGATGACTGAAATGAAGGGAGTGACTCCACTTCCACCGCTCACTAGTATTAGAGAGTCATGCCTATATTAAATGAGAATGATAAAGATAATTTAGACAAACTTATGATAAATATTTAAGTAAGAAACTGAACTAAGATCGTTAAGTTCTTGTACCTCAAATCTAAGGAGTTAGGGCCATAAGGACCTTCAGTGGAAACCTCTAGAGAATCAATGGAAGAAGAGATATGAGTGTAAAGCTTTTGAGTCCAGCTTCCTTGTCTTCTGATGACAACACTTAGTGTATCTTTCTCCAAGTTGCTGTTTGAAGTTATTGTGAATGGATGCCATTGAAGCTTGGAAATGCTCGGCACATGTAGAAACAATATGCTCGTTGGTGTATATTGTAGGCCTACACTTAGAGGAAACTTATATGATTACAATGTCTAGAAATAATTTGGTTAAGACGTGAAGCATCTCTCTTTTAAACATGGCACTATATCCCAAATTATTGTTCTGGTATTTTGATCAAACATGATTATAGGTTTGATAAATGTTTCAACCGCAAATAGTTGTGGTTACTTTAGTGTTAATATCTTTAATCCGTTTTTCTATATTTGATGTTTTAGAATTATGCACATAAATTAAGAAACATTTAATTTTTTTATCATTTTCTAAACAAAAACATCATTAATTGTTTACCTAATCACAATTCAACCAATAATAAAATAGAAACTATAATATCATTGGTCATCTAACATTAATTACTAATTAATTTTATATAGAAAATTGAAAACGTCAATAATATGGAATAAAAAAATTTCTTATAAAACGTCAAATATAAAAAAAACGGAGGGGGTATTACGTTGCTCAAATAAACTCAACAATTATCATATATATATGCCCTTTTTCAAAAAGAAAAGAACTCAACAATAAAAAATTTCTGCAAATTGTAAACCTAAAAAGCAAACACCATAAGAAATTTTAATTTCGTTATCATTTTGGATTTGTATTTATAATTCAAAATAGATCTTAAAAAAAAGAGAGAAAATCATAACCTATTTTCGGTTTCATTTGGATGTAAACGTAAATGGAGGAACTACTTATAAACCTGGGGTTTTGGAGAAAGTGAGCTCGAGGTTATCTGAAGGTAAGATCCGAGCAGAGACAAGTCTAGATCTCTTGGTGGATTGTAAGAACCTCAAGTAGCGGTCGATGAAGAAGAGAAACATGTTGGGCAAGATCATGCATAACCACGAGTCTCCAACATGGATCATGTAGAAGATTATGTAGACAACGTACAAATGGTGAGTGTAGAAGAAAATCTCAAACTTCTTTCGTCTATAGTATGGAAAACTTGTCACCCACATCACTATTCCAATCACCATGGCTATTGTACCAGCTAGGTTAGGCACATATGTTGGATTCCATGCAAACGTCTTCATAAAATATAACAAACAAAATCAGTTCTGAAATAAAGTTAAAGAACCATAGATAATTTTTTGGGGTTTGAGTAGGCTTCTTGGTAACGATCTTTCCCCCTTGGCCCTAGAGTGATAATATGATAATAAGATTAAGTTAGACATAACATACATCCATCAGCTGATTGGTCATGGCCCAGTAGATAAGGAAAACAACGGTGTGAACGAGGAAAAGAAAGTTTGAGATGTGTCCGAGCCAAATGTGATATTTGATGCTTGACTCAGAAGTCAACCCAACTAGTGGCAGAATCGTAGAAGCTCTTGTCACGGGGAAGAACAAAAAGGCCCAACAGTAGTGGCCAACGTATCCTATTCTCAGCCCAAAAGACCTAAACTTTGCCTGCCATCTGCAAATCGGTTTTGATTTGGATATTTGAAGGCATTCAAGTAAAAACTAATTTATAAGAAAAACAAATTAGAGAGTTAAAAGTAGGAACAACAAAACTTACAGTTCTGCATGGTCGTGGTTATGAAGACTAACATAATAGCTAATGTAGAGATAATTGGCCAGAGCCCAAGTCAAAAGAGCCACAAACAATAGAGAAAAAGTAAACTCTGTGGCTGTTACTATCCCCAATGGGTTTATCACCATCATCACCCTCCCCATTCTCCCTTTTATCTTCGATTTACTGCATTTATATGAGTAATGATAATTTGTTACAAATATTTATATAATCAATAATAAAACAATGATGTTATAACAAGTCAAACCTTTGAGTTTGGGTGGGTTTCTGGATATGCAAATAAAGACAACTTATAACCGCAATGAACATCATTGGAACGGTAAGAAGCACTAGGTTTATGCCTAGACACATTCATGATAAATAATATACAGTCAGAAAAATAAAAAAAAATCTATATTTCAAAATAAACATATAAGTTGAGAAATAAATACCTTGAGGACCAAAATAAGTAGTATTGAAATACTTGGCCATTTTGGGAGTCCACTTATTTTTGAAAAGGTTTGTTGAAATCATAACCCAAATGAACATCCATCCAACAAATGCAACCACCATTGACATCTTCAGCAGGTTTCTCATATTCCCCATTTTGACTTAATTTTATCCTCAGTATTTGATGTAAGCTTGTGTGTTGATGTGTGGATTTTTTTTGGGTTCTATGCTTTTGGATTTTGTTATTTATAGAGGAGTTACAAGGGTGACATCGTAATTGTGCCATTTGTATAATTGCATAATTTTGTATATGTCTAAGAAATAAGATGTGAGAATACTTCCCTCTTTTAATTATATTATCGCTTTGCTGGTAGAGAATATAAATAACATATAATTTAATAAATATATGCATATGCACATCATAAATATATATATATATGGCCTGCATCAGAATTTATATAGATACATGTGTCTAAGAAACCTTTCTGATACAATTTGAGATTGGTTTATGACATTAAAAGGCGTTCCTTTGATCATTTTCTATATTCAGGTTCGATACATAATATATTTGGCACTATTAAACTTTGATATAATATATAAATTCATATGTTTACAAGTATATATGAATGTTTTTATATATCAACAGTATGTACAAATGATTAAATGACACGTCCTTGTCACATATTAACACATTTTAGTACTTGTAGGTAAGTAACATGTGATAGTTTCATAGATTTGCCCATTAGTCTAAACGTGTAACACATATTTACGAATAGAAAATTTGCTGCTCCATAACAAAAATTCGGTTAAATCTTTGAACGCAACATATTTCTAATTATTTTATGAGACAAATAAATACAAGAATTCTCACTTACTTTGATGTAGGGGTGAAATGTCGTTGGAAATAAAGCTAATATGATTGTGTAACTATTATATTAGAGAAACAAGAGATACTTTTTGTTGTAGTTAAAGGGAGGTACAAGATGGTTCCAATCAAATCAAAATATATTACTAGTTATTAAACGTCACTAATTTACTAAAAAAATGAGCTAGGGTTTTAGAGAGCTGAGATTTGAGAACATTCTACAAGGCAAAGGGACAAAAAGGCATGATTCATGCGTGGAAAAATTGGTACTTCTTGGTGTACTACACCTTTATTCTTAGCTAATAATTTATCTCTGCATTAGAAAATGATTACTATTAAATTTGTTTCTTAGCAATCGCAGTACTTTTTGAAATAATGCATTCAGTATTCAAATCCAGTTCAAGAGATGGTGGTAAATTGCATTTTATTTGCTAAAGATGTGCTGCATTTTTGTTTGGACATATATACATTTGTAGAATTCATTGCGGATAAGAATAAAACAAACAAACGGATACGTCTTTTTTTTGAGTGAACATGTTAAATAAATCCGACGTTTTTGGTTAGAAATATTTGGAATAAAGAGAATCTTATTGGTTGTTCAAAAAAAAAAAGAAGAGAATCTTATTGATCATGTAGAGTTGACATTCCAAATTAGACATTGGAAGTACATTCTGACTTTATGAATAGCGAACTGAAGTACAGTTGACTTGTATTGAAAGAGACGTACAGTAGTACAATCTACTAGATTTACTAGTTATATTACAATATAATAAAAAAAAAATTCTAAAATTTATTGATAATATTAAAATATGGTTAAGATTTAACAATTTCCAATTTTTATAACACGTCAAGGTGAGCCAATGGAATATTATTGTTTTGTGTATGAAACAAATGCATAGAAGCAACTGCAACATATGTCGTATGAGTACTTGATTTATGATTAAAAAGACAACTAATAAAACGGCACAAGCAGTGGTTTGAGCCTCCAATGTTAGTGTTCGATGCAAGAAGCAGTAGCTTCGTGTTGATAGAGAATAAATCTTCTTGCAGAATTACATTATAAAATGATGATTCTCATGTTGATTTGCCTCGGTTTTGATTTGGGTCGATTCACCATTGTAGACATCCCTACCTCTTGTAACTACAAGTTCACACATGCTCATAAGAAGTTTAGAACCATAGCAACTAACAGTTTACGTTACTAGATTCCTCACTTGTGTCAGACACAGGGACAAGTCAAAACCAAAACTTGGATACTACAACTATATGATTTTTTTTTATTGTTCCGCATTGTTCTCTTCAATTTTGTCAATGGCAGCTTCTAGATCCTTACTACTCTCGGAGTCTGGAAATTTCAAGTAATTTTCGATGGTCTCTGAGCTTACGTTTCTAAACTGCTCGAGCCACCGGTGGTGGCTAGTCTGTTTGGATCTTGGGCGGTTGCTGATGGCTATAGCATTGTCATTGGGAAAAAGATCACCGAGGACAAAGACATGTATTATCGTGGTCACGAGGAGTGCGAACACGACTAGTGTTGCAATGGCACAGAGGATCACACATAGTACTTTAGTTATAGTGTTCCTCACTACAGCTGCGTAGCTGATGGTTGCTATTGCGGCTCCAGTCATTGGAAATGTATACGCCCACCAAGACAAGGAAAATCTATTTAAAAAACAAAAAAGATTTAATATTAAACGGATTGAGCATATATAAATGAAATATTCTATAACTTACTTGATTCCACGAAAGAAATTGATCCGAACAGCCTATTGAATTTGTGAAAAACAAAGGAAGTGAATATTTGTGTTAGTGAATACCTTTTCTGAAGAAAGAAACATGTATGCAGAACCAGTTTTAGGCATAGTTACATAAAATATTGGTTTTGGTCTTCCAAAAATTTTCAAGTTAATATATGAGATCTTTAAAAAGTGTTTTAATTACATTTCTTACTAAATTGTTTAAAACCTTAATTTCAAGACCGGTATGCATGTATGCCGAACCGGTTAAAACATTGATTTTTGTCTTCGAGAATTTATCAAGTTAATATATATGAGCATAAATCTTTAAATTATTGAAAAGTATTTTAATTAAATTTCTTACTAAATTGTTTTAAACCCTTAATCTTAAGACCGCCATGCATGTATTAGTCAAGAATATATGTGAAACGTACCAAGGAGAAATAGAGGAACATGGCGATGAAGTAACAAACTTTGGAGCCATAGTCGAAGGAGCCAGTAATCTTAGCCCAAGCCATGGAAGCAACACTTGGGGCCGCAACAAAAAGGAAGAAGACAGGGTGAAGATCTTTAGGCAAAGTCTCATTGGTCGGTAGTCTTTGGTACAATGTCACAAACAGAACCAAGTAATGAGCCATCCCAACTGTAAAAAAAAATATTGGTCCTTCCCTAAGGCCCATCCTTGCACCAAGCAACGCCCCTACAAAGTTCCCGACGATTGCGAGATGGTTGGTCGGGTTGGCGACACGGGAGAGCCTGCGTTGTCCACCCGACATCCATTGTCCGTAAATCTTGAGCTCGAGACAGATGAAAGGAAACATGAGGATGTACCAAAGGAACTGTGGCAAGTCTGTAACTATGAAAGGTGGTACTCCAAGGGCTAAGAATAGTAATGAAATGAAAGGTGCGAAGAAGAAGTTGATTCTGATGGGATGGTAGTATTCTCTGCGTACGGCTTCGAAGTAGAGGATGATTTTGAGGAGGTAAATAGTGGAAATGATGAGAACCAATGCAAGTGAGATGAACCATAGACTCCGATGTATCCAGAGGGATACATGTAGGAACTTTGTTGGCTTTGCAGTGGCTAGGGTTTTCCACATCATGGCTTGGCTGCCCACTCCAAGGCACACACCGAAGGTGGATATTGGGTAGCGAAGAAGAAACGGCCATGTTTGTTCCCTTGGTAGGACGATCTCTTCTTGAGACTATAACTTCCATACAATAAGAAATGATAGTTAGATAGGTTGTTATTGTGAACAAATATGAATCAAGAACAGTTAAAAAAAACACCATTGAGGCAAATCTCTATTTCAGAGTTTATATATTAAACACGTGAATGAGTAATTTACAATCTTTTAAACCCATATTCTTTTTTTTCTTCTTTTAAAAACACTTCCTTATTTACTAAAATTGATTTTTCCTAATCCTAAACATATACTGTATTGGTGCATTGAGATTTAAGTCACTTCCATAATCAACCGTTGTTAGTTCATTCGATGTTCTCGCTCAATGATTCCAATGAGGAGTCATATGTTAAGCTATATGATTGCAACGTAATTCATTTGTGTAATTGTGATAAAAACAAGCATAGGTAACGTACCCGGAGAGTCTCAAGTTCAGGACCTTCTAAGGCAGCAAAGTATCTGTCCACAGGGACGGCTTCACTGGTATTTAAATGCTCCTTAGCTCGGTTTGGTGTCTCCGGTATGGAAGCTGGTTTTCTTGTGAACTGTCTCTCGAGTTTCCCTGACCAAGTCTTGAATGAGTTGTACCTGTAATCCTTAAGCTTATGCGACGCAGGCTTTTGATTTTGAAGTTGACCACTCTGGTGATGTTGTTGATGATGATGTTCATGAATATCATGGCAATGCCTATCATCAACATTATCTTTGTCGGTTTCTATGTAGAAGGATGGGACTTTGGTCATCGGCTGAGAGAGGAACCTAACGGATTTTCCAGTTGACCCACCTTTGTTGTTGTTGTTGTTGTCTGAAGATGTCGGATCAGCAATAATGAGATCACTTGGTGAAGTTGGCGTTGGAAGTGATGACTTCCTTTGATGATTGATCGTCATACACGGTGTAGTCTCTTTGTGATCCTCATTGTAGCTATGATGAGCTTCCATTGTTTCTCTCACTGATGAACTTGATGCTCCTAGACCATTCTATCCATTTATATAATGTAACATGATCTGGTTGGACTTAGCTATATCATAATTTTTAACCCTAATGTATGCAAGTGTGGAAGGCAATAAAATAAAATAATATACCAAATTAGTGGTGGAGGCATGAGAAGGATGAAAACGACTTATGGAGTGAGGACGAGGAAGACTATTCTCTTTGTGATTGTCAAAGCCAACCGTTTCTTCTGTTGTGGCTTCTCTCATAAAGTAGGGACCTCCTCTTCTACTTCTATTTGCAAACAATTTGATCTCTCTTCCATTAAAAAAAATCCCCCTGCAACAAAATAATTAATCTTTTGACTTCACATGTATCACTGATTCATTCATATAACCCTTTTAAGTCAGTTCAGTTTCATGGATTTGAAGCATATGCAGAAGAAAACAAAATCTATATAGCAAAATATTGGCCATGCAGAAGCACTTCTAATGGTTCTTGATCTAGTAGATTTCCACTTTTTTTGTGATTCCTAACATATAACCTAACATCTTCTAGAAAATGAGTGGTTTTATCCTAATCAAACAGTGGCACTTAGAAAAAAAATGTGTAGGGACGAAAGCAAATAATTGTTCACATATTTCCGATGCATTTGCGTAAAAAAGTATTTGAAAAAAAAACACAAAAACCTAAAGAATTAATTTTGTTTTTGGTGATGGAATGACTCTCAATAATGAGCCAAAGAAACGAAAAGAAAAATGAAATAAACACTAACCTGGCGATTCTGAAGTGTTGCTTGGAACTTGAAATCTTTAATTAGATCTAGACTGTTTCTTGTGGAGATAAAAATGGAGTTTTGGATGAAAAAAAAGAAAGAAAGCGAAGCCGAAGGAGAAAAAGAAAGAGAGTAGCTGGGAGAGAATAAAACACGTCGTAGTACTTACTATATATATAAAGATATGTGTTCACGTAAGTACAGTTACGGAAATCTATAGTGCATGTATAATTTTAATTCAAAGTTTTCAACGTGGCCGTCTTCTTCTTGATGAACCAGTCATTGACAATCTCAACTCTCAAGTATTTATTCAGCTTTGTATCTTATGTAATAAATACGTTAAATTTATATAAATGAGTTTCAAATATTTTATGATAATTCTTTTATTAGCTTCTCTTCAAGTTTTAACGAATTTGAATACAGAAACAATGCTGTGTGATGAAGTTTTTCTATCTTATCCCCCACCCCCACTGAAAATATTCCCAAATTTGCAATATTTACAGAAATACAATGAATAAACATTTCATAAAATACAGAATATTTTATAAAATAATTTTGAATGTATAAATAAATTGCTGCTAGGTAGAGTCTTTAATTTAAAATAATTCAGTATGAGGTGTAGGTCAGCATAATATAAAGGATTTAGTTGATTTACTTATTCTTTTAAGCAGGTAACATCTCCTTACAAATATGTGGACTGGTACATCCTAATTGAAATCCCAAAACATTTGCATGCACTTATGAATTTGAAACTAGTATAAACATGGTATCAAAAATGAAACCACAACAGATATATCAACAAGCAGATATTTTTGTTTTCCAGTTGCAATAATTGAACACAACGAGCTGGATAACAGTCTCCCTCTCTTTTGGGCCAGCCAAAATTTGTGAGTACCTGATAAATTATTAGTATTCCAACTATATTTCAAATTAAAGATGCTTTTTCACGTTCACAACTTTTAGTTTTCTAATTCCAAAAACAGTTTGTTGTATAAAATTCACCAATAAGTTTGGGGCAAAAAAAATGACTTTTTCCGAATCCATAAAGTAGAAAATAATTGTTCAATAAAATGACAAAAGAAGCTCTCATAAACTATCTTTTTCAACATTTCCAAGTTCCAACTCATCTCTATATTTATTTTTAAATGTTACTCCCTCCGTCTTTTTATATTTGACGTTTTAGGATTATGCAAATAGATTAAAAACATTTAATTTTTATCATTTTCTAAACAAAAACATCATTAATTGTTTACCTAACAACAATTCAACCAGTAATAAATATAAGCTGATATAATTGGTTATCTAACGTTAACTACTAATAAATTTTACATAGAAAATTGAAAACGTTAAATAATTTAAAACAAAAAAATTTCTCTAAAACGTCAAATATAAAAAAACGGAGAGAATATTATAAATGTAATGTAAATATGAGTTGGAAATACACTAATACCAATAAATATTCATATAACTCTTTGCTTCTTAGTTTCCCCCCTAAATATATCAGATGTTATCTTTCTTTTGGATGGTTAATTTTGGAACACAATATTGCAGGAACAACAATAGACCAAGGCATAGCATATGTCCTTATGTTGGTGGCTTTGGTCCTCACTTATCTCATCCATTGATCCTTCTGTCATTTATTTTTTTGTCTCTATTTACTATAGTTATATTTTCTCATCATAACTATGAGTAAATAGAGACCAGAAAAATTATCTGTGGTAGATAAATTATGAGGTTTTCTAATTTCTGGAGTATACAGTTTGGAATTTCATTTGTATACAGTCGATGTGTGTTCAACTGTTGGAAATAGATTTCATCGATTTACAGCTTTATTTATTTCCTATTAAGAATCTTAAGATTTTTTTTAATTATAACTCAAATTTAAAAGACTTAAAACTATATACAGGTAGCATCGCCACTGTAAAATTCGTAATGACTGATAAGGAAATGCTTTGTAAAAATCAATCTCTAACATTTACCGATATATATTATATATCCTACATTTTGATGTTTTAAATTTTTTACACATATTAATAAAATATTTTAAATTTTAGTATTAAATACATATTTTTTATAATTATTTATTTTTCATAATTTAAAACCAATAAGACTTGAGTAATTGCAATTTTTTTTAAAATTTATAGTTAATTATTGTTAGTTAATAAAAGATGTATTGAAAATATAAAAATATGTTTTTTTTAAACAATTTTTTTTCCAAAATATGTTTTTTTATAAAATGGAGAGAGTATGGCTAGCAGAATGTTACAGGCATACGACAAACTGTCGAGCCCGTAACAAATGAACTGTTACTCTTCTCTGATTTGTGATGGGAAAAATTTACATTGACAGTCACTTTATGACTTATAAATTACAAAAACAATCACTTCTTGCTGGTGACACGCTTTTTCTGTATAGAATGTCTCAATTACCCTTCAATCAACTAATTAAACACTTCAGATTCAGTCAACGTAGCAAAAATAGGTTTTAATCATTTTTCAAAATCACTTTCCTTTCCATATACTTTCTCACTCCTGACAAAAACTTTCTCTTGACTAGATGAACTAGATCTTGAATAAAAAGAAGAGAATGAAGAAGACGATTACATCCAAAAAAAATACAAGATGTAAAAAGAAAGATTGCTGGACAGTGGAATGGTTCCCATTAGAGGAGATGAGGACTGAAAAGCACGATCATAGATAGGTTTAGGAGATCCAACGAACGAGATCTGTGTTGGTGACGAGGTTTGTATCTTCTTAGGTTCATTATAAGTCAATGGAAGCCGTGGAAAATAGGCATGAGACCAAATCTGGTGGTGGAGACGAGGAAAGTGAAGACTTTACGGCGGAGGTCCTGTTACAAAGACAACCCGTGGTTCGGTAACAAAGACAACCCAAGGTTCTTCAACATAAAGGGTACCGCGGGAGGGAGTAGCAACAGTTTCTGCGATTGTGACCCTTAATCACTGCCTCCACGTGAAATGAAAGACAAGAATGTGCCTAAATGTGTAAGTAACTCTTTGTGATGGGCTTGGGAGTTTCTTTCCTTCTTCAATTAGGCTTCAACACTTGGCCCAGGATTAACTTGGACTGAAGGTAAAGTTGAAGACAAAGCTTCTACGTGCACAAGAGACTCTGCTTAGCTATAGCCGCAAAGAAGGTTGAGTTTGTGGGGGACCTAGTGGAATCAGCTAAGAAATTGAAATAGACATAAGCAGAAAATCAAGAATCAACAGATAGTATATAATAAATCAGCACCCAAAGTTTGGTTACAAAACAAAACAACAAGGCCTAATCAAAGGCTCAACTGGACCCAAATTTTTATATAATTATAAAAAAAATATTAACTTTTTTGAGTTATAAATAGTCTTGGTTTGGAACGATCAATCAACAGTCAGTCGCTGGCCGTGGCCATATAGTTTCTGCGGTAAGCAGCTGCGTTTGTCGGTATCAATAACTCTTTGAACCCTTCTTCCACCAAATGTGCACCCAGCATTTTCAAAGCCAACTGGTGATTCACATAAAAAAAATCATTAACAGAAAAAATAGATAACCATTGTTGAACATGTAACACGTACAAAAATAGCTAGGGAAGTATAAATATCTTTACCGCAAAAGTTCTGAGGCTATGCCAAAAGCGACGAGGGGAAGGAAAGGGAGAGAGCAAGTAGGCCATGGAGGTGAGGGTGATGGCTACAAGATGAAGGACTAGACTAAGGGGACGAGGGTTCATGCCTCCAAGAATAGCCATGATTCCCGATTCTCGGAAACCACCACGACACAAGTAATTAAAGAGTCCTTGTCGCATTCCCTCTTTTGCTTCGTCCGTTGTAGCGACAAGCACTTGTGACAAGACATCTGCTAATGTGTTCGCCGTTGCCGCCATTGGCTTTTCTCGTCCAAAATCAACATAAGTAGAGAACGAATTAATGTCATATAGCTTGTGCGCATGTTAAAAGTTAAAACACAGTCAAGGTTAAGGCTTAATGCTTCCAATATGTTAAAATTTATAAATATACTAGCCTTTGACCCGCGCACCCGCGCGGGTGTTATTTTTGTGAATGTCTAATATTTTAAGCAATTTGTTTGATATAATTGTATATATGACTTGAACTTAATATTCAATATTCGTTACCTGATTCGGGATTTTATACTCTTCGAAAAACGGATATTCATGGATCATGATAATAATTTTACGGATTCAATTGATCTAATTATAAATTCGGATAGCAAAATTTTAAGTCTGGATATTCATATCCAGATATTAAATATTTAAAATTTAATTATAGTTATCTATGTATATTATATATTTTTTATATAAAATAACTAAAATTTTAATTTTATTAAATTTTAATGATTCTTAAGCTTTTTAAATAATAATTTTAAATAGAGTAAATAGATGGTTAATAGTTAGTTTTTAATTTATTTTAAATTAAAAAAACAGGTCTGGATGTCTGCGTGTATTTGGATTTTAGTATGAATATTCTAACCCCAAATATCCGAATCCGGATAACAATTTTACGAATCCGAGAAATACATATCCGAATCCGTATATCCTAGAATACCCTAGATATTTGATCCATCCTAGACCTAATTGTATATATGTATTATATGGTGATTAATTTTTTTTAATTTATAAATTACATTAGTTATTCTTATTAGATATATATCTTACAAATGATAATACATTGTATTTGTTTGTATATATAACCATTTATAATAAATATTAGTATATATTTTAGTCATTAAATTTTTATGGAAAATTACATAATTTTGTTATTGTAAATGAATAAGTTCAGATTATAATAAAAAAATATTAACATTATTATCTTTTTTATAGTTCAAATATAGTTGGTAGCTTATATGAATATGAATAAAGATAAAACTAATTTAATGCTATATATATGTATAATTTTGTTTTTATTATAAACTTTTGAATAATACATATTCATTTTTTTATGAAGTATTCAATTCTAATGACAAAGATTGTTAATGGGCTTAGCCCAGATTTATTTTTTTCTTATTAAGAATTAGTGTTTGGATGCAGAGATAGTATCAGTGGCATTCAATGGTAATTATTTAGGAAATGTCAGGGTTAAGTACTAAATGTACTTCAGTTTTAATAGTTTAGATGCTTCCAATCTTTTATAAAAAGTTATTAATTTTCTTTACTAAATTGCATGTAGCCTCTAAAATCTCAGATCATGTACACTGGGCCTGCGGTTTTTGTCCGAACCAAGCCAACCAAACCGAACCAAAATTTTTGGTTTTCGGTTCAGTTACGGCTTTGAGTTCGGTAAGATTTTGAAAAATAATTTGGTTTTCGATTTTGAAAAAGAAAACAAAAATAACCAAAAAAACTGAATCGAATTAACCGAAAATATTCATTTTTACAGAAAATTATACCAAAATTAACTAAAAACCAAAAAAATTGGTTATTTTCGAAAATAAAAGTAAAAACCAAAAATAACTGATAACTGAACCGAACCAAAACTTAATTCGGTTAATTTCGAAATTAGTTTTCAAAATTTTGGTTAACCGAAAACCGACGGTTAGGTTTCGAAAAACCAAACTCGCAGGGCTAATGTACACTGTGGTTAACTAAAAGAATCATTATGATGCTAGTCTAACAAAACTTGGTAACACAAAGCATGACCTAATCTAGCGTATAAAATGATATGAGTCATTTGAACCAACCTTGCGTATGATGTAAAAGGACTTGACAAGCTCCGAGACCTTCTTGGTATTGCCAATGTTAGGCAATGACCTAAGAAGATTGCGTATAATAAGAACATCTGAGAGTGCAACCATCATCCCTGAAGCGATTATAGGATGACGCATATTGAATGCATCTCCTAAAACTATCACTCCTTTTTTCTCACATGGCTTCGCGGACATACTCTTAGTGGCATGTGTTCTTACCTCTAGTAGTCCCTCCTCAACCCCTTTCAAAAATATCTCACGGAGATTTCCAGTTTCAGGTATCTACAAGAAAGAATGATGATACAAAACTAAATCATATAAGCACAATTGAAAAAAAAATCAACTCCTTATGATTCCTTGAATGCTTACCTGAGGAGCCACATTTTTCTTGAGAAAGTTAACCATTTCGCCATTTGCCATAGAAGGAATACTATCAGCAGGAAGCTCGGCAGCACAGCGGACCTCGTCGCTGGTTATTTGATATAGAACACATGGGAAAGGTTTAGAAAAAATAAGATGCATACTATGTGGATCTTCAAGTCGGCTATTCTTTGTGACATAACCCACAAAATACGATAGCACTTCATCCTGTATACATATAAAAAGTATATGATCATTGATGCATAAACCCGAAAAGAACAAAAAAAAATTAGCCAAGTGGATAAAACTCTAAAATGATCTAGTAAATGTTTAAGAAGTCATAAGTTTCAAATGACGTTGAGAGGGGTCTCTTCTCCAAAAGAAAGTGAAATTAAAATGGTTTGGACTTAGTCCTATAAAAATATACTGGCCTATGGATCCAGAACCTCCTAGTCATTCAAAGAAAATATATTATGCGTCCACTCACTTTATTATCGATGACTGACCGACGAAGGTTTGAATAGCAACCATCGCATACCACAGTGAGAGGTGCAAAGGCAGTTACTACTTCGCCTGCGTTATTCTTGTATGTCACTCCTTTAACCACACCTTTTTCTTCTATCAAAGACTTCACCGTTCCTTCTTCGAGTTGTACACTGCCAATGTTCATCACATTGTATTAAGAAGATGAAATTATAAGAATGGTAGATCACTTTGCTCATTTTCAACTGATTTTGAAATGAAAAGTTCATAAACTCTAATAAGTAATAGGTAGTATTGATTTTGACCCCGTTTTTTTGATTTTTTACTTTTTTATTAAAATTATTTAATGATATTTGTAAAACGACATTTTGTAGAAATTTTTAGGTTCTTAAAAACCTATCCAGACTTTGAATGATCATACTCGACACCGTCCGTAACCATTTTAAACTCTAACATTCAGAAAAACTAAATTGTAGTCGATCGGTACTTAAATAACCATGTCTAACACCCGCATGGATGTTATCGTAAATTATAATATATAAGATATAATTTTATATATGTTTGTATATGTTTGAAGTTGTTCATATTGTATTTTTGTTTGATCTATTAGAAAATAAAATTTATGTAATATTCAATTGGATCATATAAATACTATATTACTTTATATTTATGTTGAAATAAGAAAAAAATGTATAACTAACAAATTAATATGATTTTTTTTAAATTACCACAATTTTTATGTTTATATATAACATATTTAAAGTAATAGAAAACATCTTTAAAATAGTTAATGTAAAATATAGTTATTATAACAACCTTAGAAATATATATACATGTAAATGTATATGTATATTACATATTTACATTAACAATTATTTTTTATTAAATGAATCTGTTTAATCACACACATTGAAATATTGTGGGTCTAACTATTGCTTTTATGATATATTTATAGACTTTTTATACAAATTTGTATATACAATTGAAATATTTTGGGCCTTATGTTAATAAAATTACTAAAAATACATTAATAAAAAAACATTACTATCTTTGTTTTCAAACAAAATTTCTTTTTAAATCTGCTATTCACGTTTTCAAGTAGTACAAAAGATATTTCAACTTTAATAAGATAGATAAGGAAAAGTTAGATGGATATCTTGTTTGATAGATTAAGATCGAAACATTCTTGGAACACTCCTTTGATTCTATTGTTCTATACATTTTTTATTTATTTTCAATTTAACTATTTAACTAAACTATTTACATATACTGGTAAGATACCTATATGGGTTTTTTTTAAGACTAATGATATGCTCTTACCGTTTGAAATCTCCATGTTACCACACAAAAAAAAACACTGCTATATGTAAATAGATGCACATACTTGGTAAGAGAAGCTGCCTTTTTGCGTAGACGTTGTACCAAACGGCCATTACGTAAGAATCTACCGTTTGGTTCATAAGGAAACTTAGTGCTCTTCGGATAATACAAGGTTCCGTGTCTTCCGTCCTTGTAAATTGCCAAAGAATGTGATTCTTGAGCGTCTATCTCCTTCAAACAATCTAGTAGATAACTGAGTTTAGATACATCCATGGCAACAAGAGATCAATCATCATTGTGTAGTGAAAAATGTGAAGAAAAAGAGGGAAAGAAACCTTCAAGGCCAAGCTGAGCTAACTTGAGGCGTCCTCCTGCTTGCATCAGCTCTCCCATAAATCTTTGAGGTTCTTTCAAGTCCCTCTCTATCACATGTACTCGGCGTCCATCCTAGATCCGCATGCAAATTATATACACACTACTCAATAGCTACTAACGACAAAACTTACAATAAAGAGTGATGATTGATTGGTAACTGCTTTAGAAATGCTATTGAATATTTTTACAATCAAAATATTTTCTTAGAATACAATTCCAACTAGGCTTTAAGAAGATATTTTTTAAAATTACAGATTTTGTTCCTTTTTAGAAAGCAAAATATCTTGATTATATTTTTTTTTTAACTTTAAAATTTTATAAGTGAATAATAAGATCTTCTCAATCGACAACCAAAATTCTACAGCAAAAGTTTATACAGCTATATAATCTACAGCATTAATTTTACAATAATTATAAAAACTATTGTACCTTCTAATCAAGTCCACATCTCTGCAGAAACTCGTCTACATCTAATCTATTAAATTAGAGTCCTATTTTCATATACTACTAACAAATCATAGTAGGACTATTTAAAAAATTAGTTAATATGAAATATTTTTGATTATTTACATTAATAATAAACCAACTCTAAATTTTAATTATTATTTTTAATTATAACAAAATCTGTTGAGAAAAAATCTAACAAAATCTTACGTAAAATTTTAGATGTTTTTAGAAAATAACACATTAATAAATTTCGTAATTAGTAATATAATATTATTATAAATGAATTTTAACTTAGATTTTATTATAAAACAAAATAAAATAAAATTTTTTATAATATTTTTTATAAATTCTATAAATATATTATGAATTATATAAAAATAGATGTGCTACATAAATTAAATATGATAAAATTTTATTAAATAGGTAAATTAACAATTTTTAAATTTCTAATTTTTTATTTAAATAAATTATCACTCATCATTAAAATGGGTTAAAATTCGTAAACAATATAATATTTTTATATAAAATAAATGTTTTAACATAGGTTAAACATATATATATATATATATCTACAAAAAAAAATTTATTTGGAAACTCTCAAAATAATATTGTTTAAAAAGGTTTATATACAAAAATATAATAGTATAGAATAAACTTTAGTTCATATACTATTTAAAAATATGTTATTAGAAAACTATGAAATTTTATTAATTCATATAAAATATTAATGACAAATACAATTTTAATTTTAATTTTAATTATAATATAGTCTATTGAGAAAATGTTTTAAAATAGTACCAAAAATTCAAATACTTTATTTATAAAATAATAGATTAGATGTAGTAAAATAAAACAAAATTCATTTAATGTTTTAAACTCAAAAATAGTTGTGTAATTTTCCAAAGTTTTCTTGAAAAAATATAAAATTTTGAAAATAAATATATAAAATCAAAATCATAATCTTAATTTTTTTACAAAAGAGAAATCATAGATAATAAAGAATAAATTTTTGAAATGCACCATGAAAAAAACTATTTATATATGTTATAAAATTTAAAGTAATATAATATTTTGAAATCTTAATTTTTAAAAATAAAACTTACTATCATAACATCCAAAAAATATCATATATTAGTAAGTAATAAAAATTAATAACAAAGTAAAATGTTTTAAGCAAATAACTATATATTAATAATATTGAATAAGAAATATAAACAATAATATTATAGATTTACACAATATACAACACTAAAATATAAATTATATATTTATAACATTTGTAATAATATCTAATACATTTATAAAATAGAAAAATATCCGCACAGACGTTCGAGTTAAAAACTAGTTAATAATTAAAATTAAAATTTTCAAACCTTTCTCATTTTAATGGAATTCACATATTTCCCTAAAAAACTATTTGATAATAATATCAGCCCCTGATCAACAGAAAAATGTATATCTAACTTTAATTAAAGAAGCTACGCACAACATAAGAAAAACTACCAAAAAAAAACAGTTCAGTTCAATCAGTTATGCAGGTTTTAAAACATCAACATAAATTTGAACAAAAATCATTTCTACTAGATCACGACAATTAACATGGCAGATCTTAACTTGTTAGACATATAAAAGACAGACCAATCTATTTAATCCACCGTCATAGCTAGTGACGAGGCCTTATGATTCACTGATGAATGTATTAAACCCTAAAAAAATGAGATTGTCACATGCGCAAATATACCTTAGCAAGAGCATAAGCTAGAGCCGAGCCAGCCACACCCGCCCCAACAATTATAACATCAGCCACACCTTCTCTTCTCTCTTCTGTCTCGGCCTCTGCTTCCTCGGCTGCAGCCTTCTTTTTCTTGATGAGGTGAAAGACCATCCATGTCAGAACCAAGGCGAGAAGCGTCCACACCCACGCGTATGTCGGTACCATTTCCGCTCACTAGTATTATCTCTGTCTTTATTTCTGAAATGATAACGTTAAATAGGATTAAACCCACAAGGTCAAGCCTCGACAAATATAATAAACTAGAATTCCACAGTTTGCCAAACCAATATATTAGTATTACTTCTTGGTATGGACAGACATAAAATCAAATCACATTCACTGATATTTCTAGTTGTACGATCATTATTAATTATAGTTATAAGTAATAATTTCACATGTCTTGTTAGTTGCATATCGTTTACTTTTATTTTTAATACTTTTTAATATTCTTTCAATAATAAATTATTTTAAAGATCTTATTTTATTATATATTGTAAGATATTTTCAAAATTAAGTAAAAATAAACTCATTAATAATATTTAATCCAAAATTAAAAGAAAAATTTGGAATATAATTTATTTTCATTTTAATTAAATTTTTATTTTAATACTTATTCTTTCTATTTCTAATACTTAACGTTTTAAAATTTTTTTTTTCAAAATATGTATGTTTGTATTAGTGTAGAATTTAATAAATTAATATTATATAACTATTTCTATTCGGCAATTATTTCATCATTAGTCGAATTATCGTTAAAAATAGTTAATCATTTTAAAAAATATATAAAAAATTATCCGGAGTGCATAATCATAAAGCGTTGTAATCTAGTAAAAAGGGAAGAAGTATAATTTGAACCAAAATAACTTATAATTTAAAATCGAGAAAGTATGGTCTACAATTATATGAGTTCTACAAAAGGTTTCTAACTTCTTGCCGTCGTCGAAAAATAACATTCGAATTAATTGTCTCAAGAAAAAGAAAACGTCTCTCGATTCTATTTTATTATTTAGGGAAAACGTGAGTGTTTTACTTTCTTCAAAATAACGGGATTGTGTTAATTCTTTTGTTGGGGCTGTTCTTTCAATACAGAAAAGGTTAGCCGATCAAAAAGGAAAAATAAAAATTAAATATTCAACCCCGGGCCACGATTTATCCACCTATTAATTTTTAAATATATCCAGTGGTAATGAAAGATCATATGTGTCAAGCTACACATAAATTAATATATTGATAGGCTTTAGACACATATGAAGGTTATACCGAGAACTCTTAAGAAAAGTCGGAAGATTGTTGAAATATAAAATTAATAAATATGGGCGGTGATATAATAAAATAATGGGGAAAATATAAAATATAATTTTGTACAGATGGAATAAAGATCGAATCAAATCGAAATCACCACCCGGCCAGAGTTGCCGTCTCAGTTGAAATAGCCCACCATTTTAATGCGTTATATTAAATGCTTAAAAGCATCTTCAATGTATTATCTTATTTTACTCTAAAATGATGTAACATTAATATGAAAATAAGTTTAATTTCAATATATAACTCCACTTTTAACTTCAAAAATATATATTTCTAACTAATTTTATTTAATTTAATCATAGTTGTTAATAAATTTCTTAGTTATAAAAATTTACCAATAAATTTTAAATTATCTTATGTTTACAATTTTTAAAAAATAAAATTTATTGAATTAACTAAAAATTTTCAAATTAATAATTTTTATTCTTAATAATATAGTTTAATCCAACTAAAATAATATTAAGTGAAGATCCACAATTCAAAATAAATTGAAAATTTGATCATGTTTAAAATATGATTAAAACTTTAAAAAGTTTATGGATGATCTCTTCTCCTAATGATCATATCATTAATTCTCTAATACAAGTATTCCAAGTTTATCTTTATGTTCTCTAAATCTAGACGACAACGATGAGATTATTAGTAAATCTTTTTTTCGACGTCTAAGTAGGGTGAAAAAGTCAAAAATGAAAAAAAACTTAATGATCAAACATTAACAATTACAAAAACTTTAGAAGAAGAAAATAAACAATTTTTGAACAATTAAAGAAGATAAGTGCTAAAAAGATGCATTATATAGAGATTCAAAAATAAAATTATGCGCTGAAAAGAAAAATAAAGCTTTGTTTTGTGATTTGAGTTCCATATAAAATCCAAATATCTATGCGTATATTCAAGCTCAACAAGTATAAATATTATCAACAAACTCCTTCTCAATCTTTTCCGCTTGGACAATGCTTCACCAATCTTAGCGGATCCAGAAGCGATTTACCGAATTATTAAATCTAATATTTTATGTTATTTTTATTTTATATTATTTATGTTTGTTTTAAAAATTATTTTATGCATGTTTATGTAAATTATTAAATAATATTTTGTGGAATATCCTATTACTTGTCATCTTATTGTATTGTTTTTAAATATTATTTAAGTAAAAAATAAAAGAATTATTTCATAAAAAAAAATTGTAACTCTAAAATAGAGTAATGGATAAGATTACTCTATAAATGAAATAACCCTATCCATTACTCAATTTTAAAATTGGAAATGAAGCGTAGTTGGAATAGATTTTATTTTAAAATGGTGTTTGGAAGAAAAAATGAAATAAGGGTGGAGCTGCCCATATTCCATTTTGAAATTGGAAATGAAGTGAAGTTAGAATAAATTTTACTTTAAAATGATGTTTAGAAAAAAAAATAGAGTACAATTGGAGATATTCTAAGCATCAAGATAGCTATTTTATCTTTTGAATTATACAGAGGGATATTGTCCCACCAAAATAAATTTAGACTAGTCATATAATAGCAAATTACGTTTTTGACCCACGTATGCGTCATTTGATTCTGATGATGCCGAAATTTTAAATTTCAGTGGTCAGGACTCAAATTCAAGTGATTTCACTGTATTGAACTCTACTTTCAAATTAATCATGACCACAAGAGCCTGTTTGAGGTAGCTATTTTAGAAAATAAAAACTATTAAAACGAAACCGAAGATTAATTATAAACCATATTAGATGTTAGAACACATTCAACGGTGTATAAAATAACATTTCACGCAAAGAGAACACGTTTTTCAAAAAAAAAAAGGAAAGTAAATGGAAGGTGAATTCGTCCAACACGTTACTATTGTCATCATCTGCAACATATGCTCTAGACGTTTGATGAGCAAAAATAATAACAAAGGCATGTTTTTCATTTACAAATATGTAGGTAAAAAGTTAGATTTTGAATGATATATTTTACACTTAAAATTATCTTCTAATTCAGTTAAAATCTTTCAAATCAAATGAGTTACAAGAATCTATCAAATTTGAATAACACAAGATTTAAAATGTTATATTAAAGTCTGTAGTTGAATAACAATAGATTTTTTTTTTTTTATTGAAGAGATTGTAAATACAAAAACCAATAACAATAGATTTTAAGATCTTTTAATAAGAATATTTTAAATACAACAACCAATGACATTAGATTTTAATATGAAATTTATAATCAATCTTTGAATAACACTAGATTATAAAATTTATAGAGTGCATTTAAAATACACAATTGAATAACACCCCCTAGAACAATATACAATTAGCACGCAACTGTAACATTCGTAATGACAATAAGGAAATGATTTGTAAAAATCAATGTCTGACATTGACCGATAAATATTAAATTCCCTATATTTATGTACATATTAATAAAATATCTTAAAATTTAGTATTAAATACATATTTTTTATGATTAGTTATTTCTCATAATTTAACTTGTGTAATTGCAATCATTTTTTTAAATTTACAATTAATCCTTGTTAGTTAATAAAAGATGCATGGAAATATTTTTTAAATTTTTTTTTCTAAAATATGCATTGTTATAAAATGGAGGGAGTGTATGGCTAGAAGAATGTTACAGGTATACGACAAACTGTCGAGCCCGTAACAAATGAACTGTTACTCTTCTCTGATTTGTGATGGGCTTGGGAGTTTCTTTTCTTCTTCAATTGGGTTTCAACACTTGGCCCAGGATTAACTTGGACTGAAGGTAAAGTTGAAGACAAAGCTTCTATTTTGCACAAGAGACTCTGCTTAGCTATAGCCTATAACAAAGAAGGTTGAGTTTGTGGGGGGACCTAGTGGAATCAGCTAAGAAATTGAAATAGACATAAGCAGAAAATCAAGAAGCAACAGATAGTATATAATAAACTAGGTGTTTTCCAGCACAATGTGCAATAATATTTTTTTAAAAATTTAAGTTACATTTTAAATAAAAATTGGTTACAAAACAAAACAACAAGGCCTAATCAAAGGCTCAATGGACCCAAAATTTTTATTTAACTATAAAAAAATATTAATGTTTTTTTGAGTTATAAATAGTCTTGGTTTGGAACGATCAATCAACAGTCAGTCGCTGGCCGAGGCCATATAGTTTCTGCGGTAAGAAGCTGCGTTTGTCGGTATCAATAACTCTTTGAACCCTTCTTCCACCAAATATGCACCCAACATTTTCAAAGCCAACTGGTGATTCACATAAAAAAAGTCACTAACAGAAAAAATAGATAACCATTGTTGAACATGTAATACGTAAAAAAATAGCTAGGGAAGTATAAATATCTTTACCGCAAAAGTTCTAAGGCTATGCCAAAAGCGACGAGGTGAAGGAAAGGGAGAGAGCAAGTAGCCCATGGAGGTGAGGGTGACGGCTACAAAATGAAGGACTAGACTAAGGGGACGAGGGTTCATGCCTACAAGAATAGCCATGATTCCTGATGCTCGGAAACCACCAAGACACAAGTAATTAAAGAGTCCTTGTCGCATTCCCTCTTTTGCTTCGTCTGTTGTAGCGACAAGCACTTGTGACAAGACATCTGCTAATATGTTCGCCGTTGCCGCCATTGGCTTTTGTCGTCCAAAATCAACACAAGTAGAGAACGAATTAATGTCATATAGCTTGTGCGGATGTTAAAAGTTAAAACGTACATAGTCTAGGTTAAGGCTTGATGCTTCCAATATGTTAAAATTTTATAAATATATGCTTCCAATCTTTTATAAAAAATTATTAATTTCCTTTTACTAAATTGCATATAGCCTCTAAAATCTCAAATCATGTACACTAGGCCTGCGGTTTTTGTCCGAACCAATTTTTTTGGTTTTCGGTTCAGCTACAGTTTTGAGTTCGATAAGATTTTGAAAAATAATTTAATTTTCGGTTCGGTTCGGTTTTCAATTTTTTTTTAAATAACCAATAAAACTGGATCAAGTTTAACCAAAAACATTCATTTTTAAATAACAATATACTGAAATTAACCAAAAACAAAAAAAAATTGATTATTTTCGAAAATAAGTAAAAACCAAAAATAACCGATAACCGAACCGAAAAGAAACTTAATACGGTTAATTTCGGAATTAATTTTCAAAATTTTGGTTAACCGAAACCAACGGTTCGGTTTTGGAAACCAATCTCTCAGGGCTAATGTACACTGTGGTTAACTAAAAGAGTCATTATGATGCTAGTCTAACAAAACTTGGTAACATAAAGCATGACCTAATCTAGCGTATAAAATGATATGAGTCATTTGAACCAACCTTGCGTTTGATGTAAAAGGACTTGACAAGCTCCGAGACCTTCTTGGTATTGCCAATGTTAGGCAATGACCTAAGAAGATTGCGTATAATAAGAACATCTGAGAGTGCAACCATCATCCCTGAAGCGATTATAGGATGACGCATATTGAATGCATCTCCTAAAACTATCACTCCTTTTTTCTCACATGGCTTCGCGGACATACTCTTAGTGGCATGTGTTCTTACCTCTAGTAGTCCCTCCTCAACCCCTTTCAAAAATATCTCACGGAGATTTCCAGTTTCAGGTATCTACAATAAGGAATGATGATCATATGAACACAATTATACCATTTGAAAACAAATCAACTCCTTATGATTCCTTGAATGTGTACCTGAGGAGCCACATTTTTCTTGAGAAAGTTAACCATTTCGCCATTTGCCATAGAAGGAATACTATCAACAGGAAGCTCGGCAGCACACCGGACCTCATTGCTGGTTATTTGATATAGAACACATGGGTAAGGTTTAGAAAAAATAAGATGCATACTATGTGGATCTTCAAGTCGGCTATTCTTTGTGACATAACCCACAAAATACGATAGCACTTCATCCTGTATACATATAAAGTATATGATCATGATGCATAAACCCGGAAACCAAGTATACAAAGGTCTACACTAACAAAAATTTAGCCCAAGTGGATAAAACTCTAAAATGATCTAGTAAATGTTTAAGAAGTCATAAGTTCAAATGACGATGAGAGGGGTCTCTTCTCCAAAAGAAAGTGAATTTAAAATGGTTTGGACTTAGTTCAATGGATCCAGAGCCTCCTAGTCATTCAAAGAAAATATATATGCGTCCACTCACTTTATTATCGATGGCTGACCGACGAAGGTTTGAATAGCAACCATCGCATACCACAGTGAGAGGTGCAAAGGCAGTTACTACCTCCCCTGCGTTATTCTTGTATGTCACTCCTTTAACCACACCTTTTTCTTCTATCAAAGACTTCACCGTTCCTTCTTCTAGCTGCACACTGCCAATGTTCATTACATTGTATTAAGAAGATGAAATTATAAGAATGGTAGATCACTTTGCTCATTTTCAACTGATTTTGAAATGAAAAGTTCATAAACTCTAATAAGTAATAGTTAGTATTAATTAGAATCGAAAACACCAGAACAGCTTATCACCAATATAACACAAAGTGTAAAACAGTTTTTTCTGCTTGAATTAATTTAACATTCTTTCAAAAAAAATATTGATTAGAATTTCACTGAGAATTTGGATTGGTCTCTCATAAAAATAACTAAAAATAATAAAAACTAGATTTTGAATATTTTTATTTTTATTTTTATTTTTAAAATTATTTAATAATATTTGTAAACCAACAGTTTTTAAATATTTTTAGGTTCCTACAAACTTACCTGGACCTTGAATGATCCTACTCGACACCGTCCGTATATTCATGTAAAACCATTTTGAACCCCAACATTCAGAAAGACCGAATTGTAGTCGATGGATACTTAGATGACCATGACTAACACCCGCATGAGTGTTATAGTAAATTGTAATATATAACATATATAATTGTGTTTGGTTTTATATGTGTTTTATATGTTTGAAATTGTTCATATTTTATTATTGTTTGATCTATTAGAAAATAAAATTTATGTAATATTCAATTATTTCATATAAATACTATTTTTTATTTTAGATTTTTGTTGAAATAAGAAAAAATGTATAACTAACAAATTAATATGGTTCTCTAACACATAAAATATATGATTTAAAATATAAGAATAAGTGAATATCTCAATTTTAGCAATTTATTACGTTTTGTTCATATATGAAAACCTCTAGATTTTAGTTTCAATTGATTGATGGATTTTCTTTTATTTTGTGGGTTGTAATTTGGAAATAAAAAATATTTTTAACGTAAGGGCTAGATTTTTGGATCTATCTTGTTAATATTATGCTTGTTTTTGAATTTATTCGGTTAGATAAAAAAATTATTAAGTCAGCCCGTAAATAAAATTTCTTTTAAATTATTCAATGGCACAGAATGGTAAATAAAAAGAAAAAATAAGGGTAAAGTTTTATGGGTACTACAGTTTTAATAAGATAGATTTATTGTAAATGTAAATGCTAAATTTGTAAATAAAAAAAATTATTTTTAATATTGCTATCCATGTATCCAAACAATCCTCATTATCCATGTTTCCAAATAAAATCCTAAAGTACTTCTACTTTAATAAGATAGATATATAAGGAAGAGTTAGATGGATATCTTGTTTGATAGATTAAGATCGAACCATTCTTGGAACACTTGCTTTGATTCTATTGGTCTATACATTTTTTATTTATTTTCAATTTAACTATTTTACTTAACTATTTACATATATTGGTAAGATACCTTTTTTTTTTGAAACACCTATTGGTGAGATACCTATATGGTTTTTTTAGGACTAATGATACGCTCTTACCGTTTGAAATCTCCATGTTACCACACAAAAAAAAACACTGCTATATATGTAAATAGATGCACATACTTGGTAAGAGAAGCTGCCTTTTTGCGTAGACGTTGTACAAAACGGCCATTACGTAAGGATCTACCGTTTGGTTCATAAGGAAACTTAGTGCTCTTCGGATAATACAAGGTTCCCTGTCTTCCGTCCTTGTAAATTGCCAAGGAATGTGACTCTTGAGCGTCTATCTCCTTCAAACAATCTAGTTGATACCAAAACTGAGTTTAGATACATCCATGGCAACAAGAGATCAATCATCATTGTGTAGTGAAAAATGTGAAGAACAAGAGGGAAAGAAACCTTCAAGGCCAAGCTGAGCTAACTTGAGGCGTCCTCCTGCTTGCATCAGCTCTCCCATAAATCTTTGAGGTTCTTTTAAGTCCCTCTCTATCACATGTACTCGGCGTCCATCCTAGATCCGCATGCAAATTATATACACATTACTCAATAGCTACTAACGACAAAACTTATAATAAGAATGATGATTGATTGCTAACTGCTTTAGAAATGCTGTTGAATATATTTTTTTAAAACACAATTCCAACTATGCTTTAAGAAGATATTTTTTAATATTACAGATTTTGATCCTTTTTAGAAAGCAAAATATCTTGATTATTTATTTTTTAACTTTAAAACTTTACAATAAGATGTTCTCAATCGACAACCAAAATTCTACAGCAAAATTTTATACAGCTATATAAAAAAACCTACAGCATTAATTTTACAATAAATATATAAAACTATTGTACCTTCTAATCAAGTCCAAAATCTCTGTAGAAACTCGTCTAAATTAATACTCAAAAATTATAATTTTCAAACCTTTCTCATTTTAATGGAATTCACATATTTCCCCTAAAAAACTATTTGATAATAATATCAGCCCCTGATCAACAGAAAAATGTATATCTAACTTTAATTAAAGAAGCTACGCACAACATTAGAAAAACTACAAAAAAAAAAAAAAACAGTTCAATCAGTTATGCAGGTTTTAAAACATCAACATTAATTTGAACTCACGACAATTAACATGGCAGATCTTAACTTCTTAGACATATAAAAGTCAAACCAATCTATTTAATCCACCGTCATAGCTAGTGACGAGGCCTTATGATTCACTGATGAATGTATTAACCCCAAAAGAATGAGATTGTCACATGCGCAAATATACCTTAGCAAGAGCATAAGCTAGAGCCGAGCCAGCCACACCGGCCCCAACAATTATAACATCAGCCACACCTTCTCTTCTCTCTTCTGTCTCGGCCTCTGCTTCCTCGGCTGCAGCCTTCTTTCTCTTGATGAGGTGAAAGACCATCCTTGTCAGAAGGAATGCGAGAAGCGTCCACACCCACGCGTATGTCGGTACCATTTCCGCTCACTAGTAATATCTCTGTCTTTATCTATGAAATGATAAAGTCAAATAGGATAAACCCACAATGGTAGTTTAAGTAATCACTTCACATGTCTTGTTAGTTTTTTAGCGTTTACTTTTATTCTTTTCTTTTTAATACTCTTTAATATTCTTTCAATATATAAATTATTTTAAAGATTTTATTTTATTTGATAGTGTAAGTTATTTTCAAAATTCAATAAAATGAAGTGATTAGACAATATTTAATAAAAAATTTAAGCAAAATTTGGAATATAATTTTATTATTCATTTTAATAAAAAGTTTAATCTTAATACTTATTCTCTATGTTTTAAATACTTAATGTTTTGGAGAATTTTTTTCCAAATTAGGTATTTTGTCGTTTTAATGTAAAAGTTAATAATTTTATATTATATAACTATTTTTATTCTGAAATTGTTTTATCATTAGTCGAATTTTCATTAAAAAAATAGTTAATAATGTTTTTAACTTATAATTCTAGCCAAACAACTTACAATTCAAAACCGAGAAAGTATGCTCTACAATTAATATGAGTTCTAAAAACGGTTTATAACTTGTTCTCGTCGTCGAAGAATAACATTCGAATTAATTGTCTCAAGAAAAAAATACGTCTCTCGATTATATTTTATTATTTAGAGAAAACGGGAGTGTTTTTTTTTTTCAAAATAACGGGATTGAATCCTTTTGTTGCGGCGGGCCACGATTTATCCACCTATCAATTTTTAAATATCCAGTGTAATTAAAATCATATACGTGTCAAGCAACATATATTAGTTTTGGACAATAGATTGATAGGCTCTAGACACATACGTAGATTATAACTAAGAACTCTTAAAGAGTATTTCCAACCGCAGTTTCTAATTTCGAGATTTTTTAAAGACATATATGTATGTATATAGATATTTATATTAATATTCAATTATAAAATTTTTAATTTTATAGAAAATTAAATTATAAAATATCTCTGTAAAAAAGATTTAGATTAGATTTTTTGGAAAATTAATAAGTCCACAATTAAACAGTAACATATGTATGTATTTTGAGAATTTTAAAGTTAGAGGCCTCTATGAGAGACGCTTCACGAAAAAAGTTTAAAGAATGTTAAAATATAAAATTATTAAACAGAGGATGGTGGTATAATAAAATAATGGGAAAATATAAAATATAATTTCTACAGATGGAAATAAAGATCGAATCAAATCGATAATGACAACCCCGCCAGAGTTGCCGTCTCAGTTGAAATAGCCCACCATTTTTAATGCGGTATATTAAAGGCATCGAGATAGCTATTTTAGAAAACAAAAACTATAAAAACGAAACCGAAGATTAAGATTATAAACCATATTAGGTGTTAGATACACATTCTACGAAGTATGTAAAATAACATTTCACGCAAAGAAAACACGTTTTTCAAAAAAAAAGGAAAGTAAAGACTTTCAACATCTGCTGACATATTCTCTAGACTTTCAGTTATTTATAAAGACTTTAAGGACATTTTAAATCGTACATCAAATTGAGGAAAACAATAAAAAAGAGAGAAAACATTAAAAAAAGAAGAAGAATTTCTTTCTATTGATACATCATTTTAAGAGAAAAATAAGTATATAACAATATTACACTATATTTGAAACAATAGTATTTACAAATTCATTTCCATATTAAATTGTTTTATTTGTATAATAGTCTCTAAAATTTTCACGAGACATTTTTATACATAAATCAAAAGTTATATAAAAAAATTTACTTTAAAATTTTTATTTTATATATATATAGTAAATACACTTTAAATATTAATTATAAATAACAAATTAGTTAAATACTTAAATATACATTTCATAATTCAATAAAAAATATTTCAAATAAACTCTTTAATTTTTTTTGTCACAAAACCAAACTTCATTAAAAGACTTTTTTTCAAAATTTTAATATTTTTGTATTTTTTTTGTTTTTAACCTCAATTCCAAAACTTCATCTCATAACTATAAACCTTAAGTTTAGATTCATTAATCTAAGAAATATAAATGTATATTTACACACTTTAATAAATTTTATTTTGATCATTTTTATTATTAAATGATGTTGGTGATAACTTTTTTTTAAATCTATATTAAAGTATTTCTCATTCAATAACGATATATAATATAATAAAAAGAACAATAACATTTAAGAATACATAACTACTACAAAAACACAAACAAATTTAACTTAATATAAAACAATTCTTAAAAAAAATACTGTTTAAATAGAATTCTACTATTATTTTCTAGGGAAATTCTCTAAAATACCATTTTGTCATTACCATTTTTCATATTTACTTTAACCATTTTTATCTTCATTTAAAAAGAAAAAAAAACATTTATAACATTAGGGTTAATTAATCTAAGGTTTAGAATTGAGGGATGAAGTAAAATTTTGGAATGTGAAATTTAAAATTCTAATTATTTTATGAGTCTTTACCTTTTAAAAATAAGATATTTGTAAAAATATCAATTTAATAAAAATAAAAATGAATAATGATATTAATAATGTAGTAAACATAAAAATTTGCTCTTTTCTATGTGGTTATGTAATTTTACTAATGTAATAAATATTTTATTTAAATAAAACCAAAATTTGTTAAAATTTAGTTTTTAAAAAAATAGAAAATATTTTAGATTTTATCAAATAAAAAGTGTTATTAGAAAAAATAAAAATTTAAAAATGAAATATTAAAAATTTAGAAAAAAAAGAAAGAAATTATTAGACTTATTTTGAAAGAAAAATGAATAAACTATTGGAAAAGTCTAACCGTACGTTTTAATTTCATTGCTAATATTTTCTTAACAGAATGGAAGCTAAACTTGGTTCATCCGAGTTAACTTGAATAATCACAACTCATTAAGCTTAAAAATACTACTTTTTTTTAAAAAATATCTTCAATCAAAAATATATTAATATTTAGATTTACACTTTAGTGATTATTGTTTTGGGTTTAGTATTGAAATGATGGGGTTGAGTTTCTAGATTTTTTATAAATATTTAGAAAAAAATAATTATTGTATTTTATTATAATTTTTTGAAACTTGTCATTCACTAAAGTCAAATTTGCAAAGTGGTATCAAACTTGTAGTAGAATTGTAACTTCCCCATTAAAATAGAATTAAGTCTAAAAATCTACAGTCTATTGTTGGACCATTTGTTACTAATTAAACTATATCTATAGACTAACTATAACATCACGAGTTGTAATATGTGGGAAGCTTAAGAGAATTGATTTGACTACCAATATCACCAAAATTGACTTACCTTTTCCGTCACACATACGTTTAGAACTTCAGGGTTTAGCGTGATTATGCTGGAGTAGTGAAAGGATGAGTGATCTATCGGGAAGTGATTCGGGATACCGTGAGTGAGGCCAAAACACGGGAAAAGGTCGGATGGTGATTGCAGTGTCCGTAAACAATGATTTCGAACCTTGGAAAATTTACGCACCGACCGTTGGAACGGGATAGGACCCACGGGCTGATAAAGCGGGCGTGGATGGCCCATTAGCTATTGGCGGTCAGGGCGTTACAAGTGGTATCAGAGCTGGTTAGCCATCTCGGCTCTGGTCCAGAAGCGTCCTGAGACTTGTCGTGGGGCGCAACGAGGACGTTGCGTTCTTTGAGAAGGGATGAATTGTAACATCCCGAATTGTGATATGTGGAAAGACTTAAGAGAATTGATTTGACTACCTATATCACCAAAGTTGACTTATATTTTCCGTCACACATCCGTTTAGAACTCCAAAGTTAAGCGTGCTTATACTGGAGTAGTAAAATGATGGGTGACCTATCGGGAAGTAATTCGCGATACCGTGTGAGTGACGCCAAAACACGGAAAACAGTCAAGTGGTGATTGCAAGGTCAGTAAACAATGATTTCGAGCCTTGGAATATTTTTGCACCGACCGTTGAAACGAAGTGAGGCCCACAAACCGAGAGAGCGCACGTAGGTGACTCATTAGTTGTGGACGATCCGAACGTTACACTAACATGTCTTATTTATGTAGTTATTTAATTATACCTAATTGCATTTATCTTATTTCTGGCCGAACCAAAACATATCTAATATATTTATTTATAATTTGGTAGAATATAACTTTTTATTCCCTGCGTTTATTATTATTTGTGCGACTAAATTATTCTTTGCCTAAGTCAATCATTAAGGGTACGTTATTAAAAAAATGTCAACCACTTTTAATATTTTGGTTCAAAAGATATTTCTATAGGTAACCATGTAACCGAGTCATTACATTCGGTAAAAACACCCAACTGTAATACCTGTTTAGCTTATAATTTTAAATAACATAAGCTATCTATTATATTTTAATCAAACTGGTTTTATTTTTTTCACACATCAAACTGGAATTTTGATACTAACTGAAACGTTATTTGCTGGTTTAACATAAACTTCAAGTCATCTATCATAGTTTTATTCTATCTGTTTTTCCTTTTAGTAAGACTTTCATGTAAAATATTTCATTAAACATAAATCTCATGGTTTTGAAAACCGGATCGGACCAGCCATTCAAACCGGTGAGACCGTTGAAGAAACCGAGTCCGGTTCGGTTTAAAACCCACATTTGAGAAAAGCCGACAAAACCGACAAAAAATCAGTAAAACTGGTGACCCGAGTCAACTATAAAACCCAATTCTACAAAAATTAACATATAATTAATGTGTTTTCAATTGTTATTAAAATTGAATATATTTTAATCAATGTTTGACTATTACTATTAATTAATTTTCTATTTAATTCTTTTTTCTTAAGAAATAATGAAAACAAATATATTTTTTGGCTTTCATATATTATTTTTATTTTGAAATATTCATAAAATCTGAAACTTTAGCTTTAAAAATAAATAAATATGGTAATTTGAACAATCAATTGTTTGGTTTTTTTATCAATGTATTTGTTTATTATATATATAGTTAGATTTATGCTTATAGTTTATTTTTGTAGTCAATAAAAATAAAAGAAAATATATTATATGTATAATTACTTTTTAAGTCTACATAATGTAAATATATGATTATATATATTTATTTTTTTAGAAAAAAAAAATAAAAAAACTTGGCTTAACCGGTAGAACTGATCTAACTAATTAACCAGTAATTATACCAAGTTGATGTCCAATCCGATTTTAAAAACATTGATTTTTCTTAACAGGTATAGCCTATATTAACACATCTATAGATTTACAATGAACATTGTTGATGAAATTAATTCATTATACAAGTTTGACTTTTTAAAATCGAATATTAATAATTAATTGATTAAATTCAAAAGTAATAAGTTTAAGATTATCATCAAAATTTGATAAGATATTTGCAAAAATCCGTATTTAAATATTTTCAGGATATATTCTAATAAAACTCAGATATTTTATAGTAAAATATTTTATAAAACTCAAAATTTTAATAATTTTTTTTGGTTTAAATTCAAAATTTTAATAATTTTTTTTGGTTTAAATTCTATTAAAAATATTTAATTTTAGACTATACTTTATCTTCTTCATATAATAGAGTAAATATTTAATAAATTTCAAATTTTCCCTATTTTTTTAAGTTTATATCCGGAATTATAAAATTTAAATTATAACAATAAACAACAAATGGTTTAGTTTATAAAACTTATCAAATAATAACGACATATGTGCTTTGAAATATGGCGCTGATAAAAGTGGATATGACAGATACCTATATTTACAACAAATGTTAGATAACAAAATAAATTTATTTAATACACAATAATTTTATATTATCAATTTTATAAAGGACAAATCTCTCAAATAAACTTTTTTGAAAATTTTGTCACAAATATAGACCTCTAAAAAAAATGATTAAAGCTTTTTTATTTTAAAAATTGTAATATTCTTTTGATTTTTTTTAAATTTTAAACCTCACCACAAAAAGCTTATCCTATAACTCTAAACCCTAAATTTAGATTAGTTAACTCAAGGATATAAATATATATATTTATATCCTTTAGTAAAGTCTATTTAGTCATTATTTTTCTTAAATGTTATTTTAGGGACAAAACTTTTTAAGGTTTATTTTGATCATTATCTCTTTTATAAATAAAAATAAAAGTAATATAATCTGCTTTAAAACGTGAGTTGCAGCCTAGTTAGTGCTATCAAAATATGAAATATTTTTTGTATCCTTTTTATCTATAAATTTGATAATTCGTTTGCCGAAACGTTCAATTTTTTTTAATCGAGAAACACTTAATTTATAATAAAAAATTTCAACAAAATACATCTTAATCTTAAAAATATTCTAAATTCAGCCAACTCGGTGGAACTTAACATAAACAATAATAAAAAAATACTGAGTACCGCATGCAAATTCGTCGACCGTTATATTTTTTTATCTGCGAAATATGTTGAATAGAAAATTGTGGAAAAAAATTATATCATAAATTTTTTTCCTGTGTATTTTGGAAGCTGGCTATTCGGTGTAATCTTCTTCACTAGTTTAAAATTTTCTGTTGCGAACATCACTTCTATAATATAAAAAATCTTTATACATTCTATCGACTAAATCAAACTTCACATTTCACATGTGAAAATGATAGACTCTGTGGCATCAGTAAGCTACAAGAGTTTTGGGTTTAGGTAATGCTCTTCAAGACAATTGAAAAGAACGAATGGTGTTTTGGTTACACGTAAGTGTAATGTGAGATTATAAGGTGGTGCAGGAGGCTATCGTGAGTAGGGGTGGATACGGATAGAATATTTGAGTATTTAGGGATATTCTTGATTCGATCTGTTTTATTTGAATAATAAATTATCCGATTCAATTTGAAACGTAGCTATCCAGATATTCGATGTTCCGGAAAAAAAATATTTACCTTATCAAAAAATCAAATTATTTTCTATTCAGTACTTTTGTCATGATATCGACTAACTAAAATTGCATAGAAACATATTTGGTCTGGATAGTATCGCGTATGGTTTAATCTCGTATAAAATAATATTTTTTCAATATACTTTATTTGGATATGGAAAATTATGAGATATTAGTGATAATTAGATTTATGGTGATTGTCAAAAATTTCAAATCTAGTATTACTGGTTTATAAAGTTTCACATTCTCATTAAAATTTAATGTTACTGATTTGATGATTTTACAATTCAATACAAAATTATTTATTATTCAAATTTTTTTTTTAATAATTTTAAAAATCTATTAATTAAGTGTTATTAGGAGTTGTATTTTATTTTTAAGAAACCCTTCCTAAATATGTATGATATCTTCATAAATTTGAAACCTTATGCATGATTTGTTTTTGAAATTTTATTGCATTCGTAAACTCAATAGAATTGACAACTTCTTAATAGATGTTAGGTGGTGAAAAAGTGATAATAGATAGGAAAAATGGTGAAGAAGTCGTCAGATATGGATGTTGGACTCTGAGAAATGTCAATATCAAGAATGATAGAATGAAATGGTGCTAGTGAAGTGAGTAAATCAGGACTAGCATCGAAATAAGTTGGAAACAGAGATTCTGAACAAGAAGAGGAAGAACATATTGATCAAAGATATCACAAAATTTGGGTTTATCTCTGAATTAAAAAATATTCTCATGAAAAACAATTTTACGGTTAATAGAGACTTTAGAGCATCAACAACAACAAAACTCTTTTTTATTTTGTCATCTATTGGATTATATTGAAAACTTAAACGTTTTTACATAAGCCGGCAAGGAACACATTCTTTCCAAAGTCATAAGCCGGCAAGGATCACAATCCTTCCAAAGCCAAATAAAACTACAAGGATATAAAAAAAACGAAAATATGGAAAACTAAAACTTAAGCCTAGAATCTCATAGAGAGAATTGAAGTGGATGACCTGATAGCGACCATTGGAGAAAAATGGTGCCAATCTTCAAACAGCGGATGGAAACAAGTTGAGAAACCTTGTTTGTGGATTTGAAGAAGCTTTCTAACCAAAGAACCAAACAACAAAACTCTTAGATAGAGTTTTTCATCATTAAATAACAATATTATCAAAATAATTAAATTTTAGTTAATTATAAAATAAAATCAGTTAACTTGACACCTAGCAAAATGTTTTTTCACCAAGAGCTTTGAGTCTCTCGTGAAGAAACTTCTCTTTCCTCAGATTACTATTCATATGCCTCCTCTATTCTAATTACTTTTCATTATAATGTGTGTGAGAGACTCGTTGAGAACTTCTTACTAATGATGCTCTTAACATGGTTCTTAAAGTTTCGGTCAGAGATACTGAGTTTATTCTCTTTTCTCACATTTGATTACTTTTAATAAATTAATAACTAGAAACTTTGTTTAAATACCTGCCTTGGCGAAGTTCTTATACCCCTTGTAGCACGTATTTGTTTTTTGAAACATCAATTTAAAAAAAAACACATTTTGCATTTCCAAAACGGCGGGAAAGCATGAGATAGATGAAACATACAAGTTGATGTAAATTGGACATTCAACAAATGACAAACGAGAGTCGCTTTATATTATTCAACAATTGAACTGTTATTTTATTATTACAATCCTTTTTTTAATATTAAAATCCTTTTTATTTTTCTTATCGACGGGTATTTTCCATTTATTTTTATATTTTATATGCTAATACATAATAGTATGCAATGCACACTGCAACACAATTTCAACAAGGGCAAAGATTCGCGCTCCTGATATGTTATGGTATTACTCATCGATGCTTAGAGAGGAGTTGCTGACATATAGCTTTTGCGATACGCGGCTGCAGATGCTGGAGACAACATCTGGCTAACCCCTTCTGCCTTGAGATGAGGAACCAGCATCTTCAAAGACAACTAAATTAAGAATTAAAAAAAAAAAGAATTAATCAACGTCAAATTGTGATGGGTAAACCTAATAAAAAAAGAATACTTTAAAATAATCATAAAAAACTTTTTGTTATTAAAATAAATTTCAAGGAAAAAATGATAAAAATAGATTTTATTAAAATATATAAATATATATTTATATCCATTGAATTAATTAAGCTAGACTTAGGATTTAGAGTTATGGGGTAGAATTTAAAATTAAAAATAAATAAAAAAATATTCAAATTTTCAACATAAGAAAATATTTTGTTTATTTTTTTCTTTAAGGTTTATTTTTATAATAAAAAATTTAAAAATATCTATTTGATAGATCTACCCGTAAAAAATACTGACACACATTTATGCCGGATAACAATCTATTAAAAATATAGTAAGGAGAGAAACAATGGCTTGCACCAAAAGTCAAATTGCAAAGGTAAACTAGAAAGTCCGACATGCAATTTTGGTAAAAAAAATTTATACAGAATATAAAAGAAAAATTTCAATTTTATCATAAGTTTAATATCTCTTTTTAATTTATCATTAATGAATAATTGTTTTCAATAATACTGTAAATTTATGATGATAAGAGGATAAACTAGTTTTTTCTAAATATTTATTAAACATTTAGAAATTCAACCTTAACTTTTTAACACTAAACCTTAAACAATAATCACTAAAGTCTAAACTCAAATATTGATATATTTTTGATTAAGATATTTTAAAAAAATGATATTTAACTTGTAGTATTCTTAGCAATTTGTCGAATATAAATTATAAGTAAAGATAGAATAACTTACACCAAAAAGCCTGAGGCTATGCCAAATGCGAAGAGGAGAGGGAAATGGAGATAACAGTTGACCAGTGGCGGTTAAAGTAACAACGAATAGATGATAGATGAGAGAAAGTGGACGAGGGTTCATGCCGCCGAGTAGAGCCATCAAGCCCGACGAGCCATAGCCACCACTAGAGAGGTATTCATAGCAGCTTTGTCTCATTGCCTCTTTTGCTTCGTCCGTCGATGCAATTAGCACTTGAGAAAATGCATACCCTAGTGTATTCACCGTCGCTGCCATTGGCTACACCATACAAAAATCATAGAATATTTTCAATTTTTGTTGAGGTTGTTATAAATAAGGTTTTTTAGAATGTTATGTATTAGATTAGTACGTTACGTATATGTTAACTATTAGGGATAAATGTTTCACATTGAGAATTTAATGGGACATTAATGTTTAAAGACTTATGGTTAATCCACTTATCACCAATTGATTTTAAGTTAGAAGTCCATAATAAACCTGAATCTAACACTAACCTTTCGGATAACATAAAAGGACTTGATAACTTCTGAGACTTTGTTTGTATCGCCGAGGTAATCTAATGGCTTGAGAAGGCGACGTAGGATGAGAATGTCAGATAGTAAAACCATCATTCCAGCAGCGATTGCTGGATGACGCATGTTGAATGCATCTCCTAACACAATCACTCCTTTCTTGTTGCTCAATGTAGCTGCCATGCGCTTTAGTGGCATCACTTTTATTTGTGCTCCCTCATTGATCCCTTTCAAAAATATCTTGCGGAGTTTTGGAGCTACCTGATAAGCAAGTGTTAAAAATATGTTAAATACATATTCTGGAGCCATTGGCTAATGGATCGCTTCTAAATGTTAGAGAAACCATATTCCGAAAGTATCCAATGTGAGTATATTTAAAATTACTAATATTAATACTTTCACAAATTTTAATTATCTACTTAAATTTTAATAGTGAACAAAAATTTGAATCATCTAAAAATTCAAAATTGATACATGACATGGAAGTATCTTATAAATATATACAAATCTCTCATTTGAAATACTATATTCATTTTCTTTCCTATCTTTTTCTTTTAATATTTAGATATTCATAAAATATTTTCAATGGAGATGCTCTTAGATTGTGAGTATACAAGACATATCTACGTAACAGTAACATCAAGTTTGTCAATATATTTAATTATTTTAAATGATCAGAGCCTAATATGTACCTGAGGAGCCATGGTATTTCTCAAAAAGTTGGTCATTTCACCATTCGCAATAGAAGGAATTTTTCCGGGGAAAATCTCCAAACTACAACGAACGTCAGTGCTGCTTATTTGATACAGCATGGTGAAGGATGGTTTAGCCATTACCAAGTGTAAGTATCCAGGTTCTTCGAGCTGACAATTCTTTGATATGTAACCAACTTGGTAAGACATAACCTCCGCCTATAATTAAAAAAAATTAAACGGTAGCAATGCTTATGAACTAGATGAATATAAATATACTATTTTTTCTTGTAATAGATTGAAGTGTAGTTGGTTTAAAGCTAAACTCACATCGTTATCGTTAAGGGAACGACGAAGGTTCGAGAAGCAACCGTCGCACACCACAGTGAGTGGTGCAAAGAGCGTCGTTTCTTCGCCTGAACTGTTTTTGTATGTCACTCCTTTGATCACTCCTTTTTCTTCTATCAAAGATTTTACCGTTCCTTCTTCCAGCCGCACACTAACAATCAATGTTTGGTGTATAAATCAAGGTTAATAACGTATGGTATGGGTCATGTTTTTTTTTCTGATATATTCTATCGAGTGATCCGGTCGGCTCCGGTAGAAACATACTTTATGCTACTGGGTACCACGCTGCCTGACCCAAGTTTGAGAGTCAGTCCAACAGTTTGAATTTTTTTTAATGTCCTAAGTTGACTTCAAATTTTGTGTCTTGTTATTCATGTAAAAAAAATTGGTACCCTATATACAACTAAAATTATCGTTTAAAAATCATGATGTCTTAAGTTATACTAAAAAGTTTTATTATCGTTTAATGGGTTATGTTTCTTATACATTCGACTGAATTCAGTTACACTTATTTGTGTAATTCTTAACATAGTATATAGTAAAAAATAGTGAATGAAGAGATACGCACTTGGGGAGAGAAGAGGCCTTTTGGCGCAGTCGCTGGACAAAACGGCCATTGTGAAAAGATCGACCAGTAGGTTCATAAGGAAAGTTGTTGTCCTCCACCGGAAAAGGTATTAAGGCTTTGTTCCCGTCCTTATAAAGTGCTAAGCCTGTGGATTTCTGTGCATCGATTTCCTCCAAACAATCTATATATATAGACGCCAGATATTAATTAGAAAATTAAGAGACAATATGTCTTACGTTTATGCACATGTAGATGAAAGTGAAGCGGAGACAGACCTTGAAGGCCAAGCTTAGCTAGCATGAGTCGTCCTCCAGGTTGCATAAACTCACCCATCATTCTCACAGGTTCACTCATGTCCCTCTCTATCACATGTACTCGACGTCCGTCCTTTAATACAAAGTCAATATATACATACGAGTGTTAGTTCCAGTGGTAAGTATGTGGTGTACAAAATTAACATTCGACTGTTCACGTACAAATAGAAGAAGAAAATAGTTAAAGATGTTAAATTCTAGATTATCATGAATTCAATTTAAAATTAATTGACTATAATTTAATTGACATTTATCCCCTATATATTAATTAATAGAATTTTTTTTTTCAAATAAACTTTTTGAAGTTTTTTGTTACAAAAATAGAAAAAAATGATCAAAATAGATAATTTTATTTTGAAAAATTTAATATTTTTTTGATATTTTTTAATTTTAAACATCACCTCCAAAAGTCCACCCTATAACTCTAAATCCTAAATTTAGATCAATTAACTCAGAGGTATAAGTATATATTTACATCATTTAATAAAATATATTTTACTCATTTTTCTTCTTAAGTGCTATTTTGAGGATAAAAACTTTTTAAATAGTATTTTAGTCATTATCTCTTAATTATTAATTACTGATATGTGATTTAATTCATTTATTAATATTTTCCATCACGATCAAGTGGGAATAATGTCCACTGAGTGGTGTTTCAACAGAGAGTGATTATGATATGATGTTAAATTTAGATTTATCATAAAATTAATTGACGATAAAAATTAACATTAACACTATATGTTAATCATTAACAAACAAAAGTACGATGCCCATAATATTTGGACCTTGAACTGTCACGCCAATTTAAATTACCTTAGCAAGAGCATAGGCGAGAGCTGAGCCGCCGACACCAGCTCCGACGATGATGACGTCTGGACCACCGTCTCTTCTCTCCTGGGCTGCCGTGTCTGCCAGCTTGGTTGTCTTCTTCCTCCGGTTGCTGACATGGAATATTGCCCAAGTCAGCACGACGGCGAGAAGCGTCGTCCATAAACAAACTTGCGTAAAATACATATCCATATTTATTAACTATTACTCAATAGGGTTATGGGATGAGAGAGCTGAGAACGCCCTAGTAACATATTTATAGTCGCGACGGTCGTGGCATCACCAAATGCAAATTTAAAATGATTAAATAAAAAAAGCGATAAATTGTTATTTTTTGTTGTCCATATGAAACGTCGTTATAATCTCTGACTTGTCGAAGTTGATTCTTTTCATGCTAATAAATGTTCTTGTGTTCTATTCGGAACAAGCAAAGGTGTTACAAAAAAAAAATCGGAACAAGCAAAGAAATAAGGCACCATACTTTTGACATTTCTGAAACCTTAGTATTAAATAATTACAGATATTAGTTAACGTCAATCAACGTTTTTGATAGTCATAGCACGTACCGTACTAAAGTGGTTGTTGAGGTAAACTTCATATTTACAAGTGAAACATATTCTTCTAATTAGGGTTATAAAGAATGTTTAGATTTTTCTTTCGCATCAAAGAATGTCTAAACCGGGTGATTGTGGTTGGATGGTAAGAGAGACGATAATACGTTTTAGGTTCGACTCACCTATTGCCAAAACTAAATCACAATTATCTTGGTTACTTAACATGAATATGAGTCTATGATTTATGGTCCAATTGAATACCATGAGAGATGATCTATCTGTGGGCTGCACCTCCTTTTGGGGATTAGTCTCGGCATTTCCATAAATCTGGAATATCTTCAAGTTAATAAAAAAAATGTCTAGAATTAAATTTGAATTTTCAAAGTCACGAAAAGATTTTATAACTAAATATTGGCCAGTCAACCATTTAGTTTGGTTTTACGAAAATATATATTAAAATAATTTAATTTTCAACATAATTTAATTTCACAAGAAGAAATGTAGAAAATACAAAATCTCTTGACCAAATATTAACCAGAACATATATAAAAGTATGGAAAAGGAATTTTGAGATCGATTTGACGAGGTCACACTCTAAATGAAGACAGCTCATTTTAGCAAAGTATATGATTGCCATGAGCAGGTAGACTAACCCGTAACCCACTGGTTCAAAGCTTGCATGCGAGACTCAATTTTAAGGGCATTGGAAAACTAAAGTCTAAAGCTATCCCATCCCACTTAAAAAAAACTTATCTGAATATTATAGAGTGAAAGCGTGTTGTTAGTGTAAGTTGTTAGAACTCGACTCTTTTCTTTTTGTTTTTTAAAATGTAGATGCCGGCGGTCACCGTTACAAGCAGTAGTCAATGCGGTAATAAGTGAACATTAAATTAGATAAATGAATATAATATTTAATTAAAAAACTAAAAATCAGGTTATTAGATTTACAATTTAAACCTATTTTTTCAAAGGGTTTGCGTAAATTTCAATGTTGAAAAAGTATTATTCACCACGGATGTGGCAGCCCAGTTGGTTTAAGCGCAGACGTTGGTGCTGTTGTGCTCTTGGGTTCGATCCACCGTGGGAGGAGTGCTTTACGCCAAAATGGTATTAACAAAGGCTGGCTCCGGGCCTAGGGGAGATTAAGGCCCAAGGCCCGAACTCCCCTGGAAATTCAAA
>CAJHQQ010001335.1:0-101887 GCA_905132885.1 Moricandia moricandioides
AGACTTTTCCTTTTCTTAGTTTGATAAGGTTTACCTTTTCCATGTTTATCTAGGAATGTTATCTTTCCATTTATCTATTGTAAGCTCCCTATGTATAAAAGGCATGATGTACTCGACATATTTATTCACAAGCAATAATACAGACAAGTTTCCCCATTACTTTCTTAACAATCAGAAAGTTATTATGATACCTTGTAAACAAGGTAAAACTATAGAAAAAGATTATGTAGTTAATACATGGTCAATAAATATTTTTGAGTCTATAAAAACTATTGTGCGGAGTAAGAGCTACAGACCGAGTGAATGGACAAGAAAGGTCCACTATACATGGATGGTTGGGAGGATACAAATTGGTATCGAAAAAAAACTTAGGTGAATGTAGAGTCATGATGGATAACACTAAAATGAGTGACTATCTGGTGCGCAATGAAAGTAATATGCTCTTTGATTAAAATGGTTATAACATCTTAATTTATATTATATGATTCTGCATACTGAAAAACCTAAAAATTAGTTTAATTACTTATGTCATTAAATTCAGTTTATCTTTTAGTCACTTGTCCAAAGAAATTTTTATGATAAAACATGTTTGAACTGTAATAGTTAAATATATTAATAATTATTGAAAAGTAGTTATTAATGTCGTGTAAATGAAGATAAAACACATGAAAAATCATGTGGTGATTCTAAACATTGTCGATCATGAAATATTTAAGATCTCATACAAAATTAAAAATTAAATACCTGATTTATATATTAAATTTTGATAAAAATTAAAATTTCAATACAAATTTTATTTTATAAAAACTACAAAAATCTATTAATTTTAGAAAAGAAGCATAATTCAATTTTAAAAGTAATAATGGCATTTAATTTTTAATTTTTGTTCAGTTTTTAAGAATATAGATCTTATAACTTTTACACTTTTTCATATTTTGGACAGTACAAAATTAATGATAATGAAAAATTAGAATCCAAAAACCCTTAAAATTACGTGCTCCATACCATTTTTTACAAGATGAGTTAAATCAACAATGATTATAAGATCAATAAATAAACTATTTGGGTCTTACAAAAATAACATAATAACCGTCGCACAAATGGAGTCCATTAGCTGAGTTAGCAGACGTCGATAAGTCGTCTGTGATGAGAGGCGTTATAGTATATTACCATATCCATATGTATTAATTATAGATTCTTGTATTCTTAATTATGACTACAAAAAGATAAGCAGTACATAGCGATAGTTTAAGGGAAATATTATCCTATGATACAAAAAAAATTATAATTAAACAAATGTATATAAAAAGTTAATGGTTAGAATATACCATATACAAGATATAGTTTTTTGACCAAAAAAATACAAGATATAGTTCTTTTGTAATATATAGTTATTGTCATTCTACCTTATATATACACGTATGTGCAGACTCCTGTTTTGTTTTCTTATTTCTTTTATATTATATAAGTGTTTTCTTCCTCTAATTTTAATTGCTTTTAGTTTTTATTAAAAACATTTATTCAGTTTTTAATGTAAATACTAAAAACATAGATTTTTTTCTCAACATTACATGTTTTTAAAAAAAAAAAATTAAAATCATATATTTTAAAATTTTAACTACAATATTAGATAAGCTGGGTTTTTAATACATATTACATTTTCATATAATATATTTTTATAAAAAAATTATATAATATAGGCTCATCTTTAAATGAAATACTATTTTGGTGTTTTCTATTATATTTAGTAAATATAGAATATAAATAAAAGTTTACAATCTTGCTTTATCTAGTCGAATTAAATGGTTTCCCATATTCTATTTTTGACAATGATGTTTATCCAAATGTTTATGTAACTGAGTTGTAGTTGTGTGTTTGTATAAATTTTGTAAATTATTGTAGTATTTTTCCAAAAATGTAATTTTCAGTTTTTAGATATGTACTATTGTACACTTTTACATAATATAGTTCAGTAAACAAAAAGGAAAAGCTCATTCAAGCGTGTATCGAATGTCCAGTCGTGTTAATATCCATTTAAGTTTTAGTGTAAAATTTATGACTCAATTCAAAACATGTTATTTCATGAAATTTTTTTGTAATAGTCATTACACTAATTTACCCATTGATTAATCATAAATATATTTGGTAACGAAGAAAAAAAAGATTAAAGGCCATAGAAAATTCACATTAAATAAGATAAAATGGCAACATACTTTTGTCTACATCCATTTTCTTTTAGAAAAATCTCACAACCATTTTAAAGCAGAAGAGAATGTGATGCACAGTAAGAAAACGTCGGTGATACTGTTCATTAAGGGGACTACTATGATATTTATGTAAGTTTTTGTGCATGGAATTCAGCTAAAACAAAGTTGATGACCACAGTTTTACTAGAGTATAAATTTTATATTACAAACTTAAATAAAACTTTCTTACATAATAGTTAGTGCATACTATGCTAGTAGTGAACGATTATATATGTGATTTCAAAAAATCTACATTTTAAATTATTTTGTAAAAAAATTAATAATTAACAAATATCACAAAAATGCAATTTTCTGTCAATAAACTAATATAAGTATCAGATTGTTTTTATATTTTAAAAAAAATTAGTATCCTGAGATTTATAAAGAAGTTGTTATGTTTTCTATAATTGTATAGTCATAAATATTTAGAAATTAATAAATATAATCTTTTAGAAAAAAAATCATTAATTAAAATAAAAGATTATAAACTATGATGATAAGATTATATAAAAGTTAAAAGATAAAATTTAACTAGTAACCAAAAGAGGTTATGAATTTAAATAATGTTGCAAATGGATATAAATAAACTAGTCTCGCTAATTAATGCATTTTGGGGTGGAATTTACCGACGATCTCCTAGGATCCTCTGAGTAGAAGCAGACAAATGAGCTACATCTTGTGGGGAAGCATCATCTGATCAGTTAACCCCATAGTTGACACTTTCCTGTCATGAATCCCTACCCAGCAACAACAAGCCATTATAAATCTAACGTTTGTGATAATTTTAGTGAATTAGTGTTAATATACTAAATATAAATGTGATACTACAAAAATTCTATAAAGTAAAAACCATAGCTAAACAATTTTTGAGAGTCTTTTAAGCTTTTTTTTAATACAATCAAGTTTCGAGAAGAAAAATATAATGAATGAAAGCTTAATATGTTGATTATATGGTTTCTCTCACATTTCAACTGAATGTAAGCTACTAGATAAAACTATAATTATAATAAACGTTGCTTTAAATGTATATTTTATTTTTTCCAAAGTATAAATTTAAATTTAAAAATTATAGTACCTAAAAGTCATTTTCAAATACTTCATATACTAAAAAGAAACATTACAACCTTGTAGTTATGATATGTTTCATTACTAGAATACTTCTCAAAGTCCCTACAGAAATATGTTGATTCATCAAATATATATTATAGTTTTCATTAAATTAATTAATAATATATAATTAATGTATATTCCATTATTTATATTAAATTTTATATAATTAGCATAAAATAAATAATCCTACTAAACATATAATAACATTTACATTTTTCGTATATATTCTAATTTGAATTTCAAATAACTATGAATCAATAATATTGTTAAAAGTCCCACATTAAAAAAATTGGTGATCAATGGTTTATATATTTTTATTATAAAATATAAATGACTCAGATAAATTATCATAACCACATGAGTAAAAAGTCTCATTTAATAGTTTTTTTAAAATAATATATATATATATATATATATATATATATATATATTTACCAGATATAAATACATAAATATTTGCATTGAAAAAAAAATAAGAAATTAAAATTTTAATTTTGAAATATGTAGTAAATTTTCAAGAAAGATTATAAATTAATTATTAAAAGTTCCACATTAAAAATTTTATTATCACGGGCTTATAATTTTTTTAGCTACATATATTCATAAAATCATATTATTAAATCTCACTTGATACATATACATATTAAAATATATAACATATTTTTGTTAGTAACTTTTACATTAGTTATATCCATATAAAATATATATAAGTGATTGTTTAAATTTATTTACCATAAAATTAATGTAGATAAAATAAATTGATTATTTTGATGTGTTTGTGCCAATTTAATTATATACGTAATAATTAATTATTTTTTAATTATTTAATATATAATTATTATTTTATTAGTTCTGTAATAAGTATAGTACATAAAGTAATTCATACATAATGTTCATTCCGCGCAATTTGAAGATCTTAAACTAGTTATATATAAGTTGATTTTATTTTATATTATCGGGTTTTATTATCAAATTGAACTAAAAATAAAAGACCTAATTAAAATGAATTTAAATTTCATAAATAATGAATTAGTACATTACTTTTTATATTTTAAATATCTAAAACTGAAATGAAACAAAATGTACAATGTCTATCTTTAGTATTAGATATACTCTTCTTTTTATTAATCTTAGGTCTCCTATATCTATAGATGAATTCAGACTAATCTTTAAGTGGGTGTCTAGTCCACAAATAAATCTTCTTTGAGGATATTTTTTTTGACAATGAATAAATGTTCTGTTACTCAAACTTAAGGTAGTCTAGTTAACCAGAACGGAATAGAAAAATCAATGTAACAAAGATCTCTATAAAAAAATCTCGCAATCTTAGCTAAAGAATTTGAAATTCCATTTTGCACTCTTGGAATTTGAGATATCTTGATGTCGAGAAGACATATTTGCAACATCTTTATCGCCTCCAATTATGTTGCAAAACTTGGCAATGCGCGCGTGATGTTTTTTTATCATCTCGATCAGATCCTTGTAGTCCGTTCCAAAATTTCGACATGTCGAATGTTGTAACATGCTCTCCATTACCCACCTTAGTGCTTCAATTTCTGAATGTAAAGCAGTCACGTGGCATCTTAATTTTCATTTCCACATAAGTTGAATCTTTCTTAAAAGATCCTTTCAAACCCAACGACAATCACTTAACTGTGATGTGGAAGTGCATGAATTATCCACCATGCAGTTATTATCCAAATGAGGGTAAAAATATAATAATATATCCGCATAGTCGTATGGGTTTAATGTCATGAGGTTATTTCAAACCAAGTTCACATAGTTTCCTAAAGTACACCTACTACTAGAGTAATCCATTGTGGTTGACCAAAAATTTTACTCCAAAAGAGGGTAAAATTATGTATTTTAAAAAGTAATAAAAATAAAATAAATATTATATTTATACTTAATCTTAAATACAATTTATAGGAATTAAAAAGATTCTCAAATCACTTTTATGAGGACAAATACTTTTTTTTATTTATGAATCATTTTTCAGTTTCTTTTATGACAAACGGCTATTCTATTAATCAAACTTGAGGTGGTTTGGATAACCAGATCGGAATAGAACAACCAAAGTAACAAAGGTTATGATGAAAAGTCTTTGCACTCCTAGCTAAAGAATCGACAATTCCATTTTATGCTCGTGGAATGTGAGAGATCGTGAATTCCAGAAAGCATAGCTTTAGCGTCTTCATCACTTCTAATTTTGTAGAAAAACTTGACCAGTCATGTGGTTTCTTTCTCATTGCAATCAGGTCATAGCCCACCTCAGAGCCTCTAGTTCTGTGTGTAAAGCTGCCTCTTGTCGTGGTAAGTTCCTTGTCCTCATTAGCTGAATACTCCCCTTGTTGTCTTTCCACACACAGCCGCAACCACTAAACTGTGAAGTGGAGGTCCATGAACTGTCCATAATACATATGTTATTCAAGCTCAAGACTTGTGTTTCCTCAATAGATTGTTCATGTGGTGATGTAGGCACAATGTCATTTGCATTGAACCAAGCTTAGCATTCGCTCTCCGCATATCTAAAGAGCTGCAATGGGTCTCTATTAATTTCTCCGAAAAGCTTGTTTTTCTTTGTTGTCTAAATGTACCATATTTTCATGGATAAGGGTCTTTATTCAATGATGGATCTTCGATGCTCCTTTTCCTCTAAAATAGGTAATCTATATTTGCGTAAACGCTCGATAGTGAAAAAATATTAAAACTAAACAGAGTCGTTGATAAAGACCAAATTTGTAATGTTGTCGGACGTTCAAAAATCGCGTGGATAACATGTTTTCCAATTTTTGTTTCTAGCTTCACCTTTGTACATGGCGGATACCTTAGGATTAATTTGTTTGTATTTTGGTTCAGTTTTAGGAAACTTTTAATCCAAACGTATATACATTTTATTTTTATTTGGTTGAAATGAAGTACAGTTTATATATATCACAAGAACAACCATTTTTTTTATGAAATATAGATAAATCAAAAATAACATTCAAAACTATTCTAGAAACCTTATAAAAAAAGACAAAACTAAAGAAAACTCCGACCATGTTACCAATTGCTTTTATGACCCTTGTGATATAATGAGTTGTGCATACAAAGAAGAAATAGATTAAAAACGTTATCCAAAATATTTTACTACCAGATGATTAAAGAAAAATATTCTATATAATAGCACTAAAATAAATTTTCTAACAAATACAGCCTTTAAAAATTAAAATGACCAAAATATTTCATTAAAGAGATAAATATACACTTTTACATGTAGGTTTAACTAATTTAGATTTAGAATTTAGAGTTAAGGGATAGGATTTTGAGAGTGAGATGTAAAAAAATTTTTAAAAAAAAATGAAAAGTTTAAAATATTTTTTTTAAATAGTTTCAAAAAGTAATTTTGAATTCTAAAAAAAAATTAAAAAAATAATAAAAGTTGAATTTGAAAACATATAATTTCAAAAGAAATTTAAATTATTATTAATATTTTTATTACTTTTCACTACTTTTTCATCGTTTTTATTTATTTATATTGATATATCTAGGGTATAAGAGCTTTTTATCTCTTTAATAAAATATTTAGATTGTTTTTTAGAGACTCACAAAAACTGAAAAAGTATTTATTTAAAAGAATTGCCCATGATTAAAAGTACTATTTGAACAATTTTTTATGTATATATACTACAACATTGTCCTTATTAAATTCACATGTCTGACGACATATTAATGAAGAAAATTAATTCACATGTCTCCAAAACACACACACATAGCAACGGTCATTTTCGTGAAACAAGTATACTTACACATAAATCTTTTGTCAAAAAAAAAATAATCTTGTAAGTTACAAAAAAAAAAATTATTTTTATTATATTAATTAAAGTAAATCTTTTGTCAAAAGAAAATTTGTTATACATAACATAAGTAGTTCAATATGAAATAATAGAATTAAAAATGGAGACGAGTGGGAGATTTGATTATTTCACGAAAAGCGGTTGAAAAAGAGGAGCGGTTTGGCTTGCTTGTGAGCTCCAAAACTTATTTACTCTTTAATGGTCCCAAAGATAGAGAGAGGTGATACACGTGTGTTTTCACAGTACACCCTTTTTGTGGCTCCTCTGGGTTATAATACGTTTATGGAAAAGAAAAAAATAGTCTTTATTACAAAAACAAGTTATGGTTTCTAAAATTCAATAATCATTCATTTGACTCAATGTTTCATTCCATTGAGCTTGACTTTCTTAAGACCTCTATCTAAATCTCCAATTCGAATATTTGAAAGAAGTTATATCGTAGGTCTCCTATTCAATAGAAACAAAACCATGGATATTGTGATAATCATAACCCATCAATTTGAAAAATAATTTTATTCTTGTAATGGACTAATTAGTTGATAAGTAGGTTAATTAGGGGAAAATACTATAATGTGCGTCTCATCTATAAATATTATCATAGAGGAAATTAGAGAATAGTTGTAAAGACTCACTTGTCTCATTTAACTGGCAATATTTTTAATCATTGTGTGAAGATAACTTAAATATTGTATATCTAATGATTTCTTACTTACTCTATACAAACATAAATTTGTGTGTGTCTGTACTGTGTGGAGGGGGGCTATACAAACGAGAGTTATTAAGAATATAGACTAACACTTAAGAACTTTGGTTACCTTGCTTGGTATACCTTTTATGGCACATGTGCATGTCTATTTCTCTCTCTGTACGTATGTTATGAATATATGTATATGCGTGTGTGTATATATATCGGAGTTATAGTGGGTTGCTCATTTGCGACTTCTCAACACTTTTGTCTCTTGTTTACATTTAGCTACTTTTGCATGTCTTTTAAATACATCTCTCGTAAACCCTAGTAATCATACAAGGTCAGCTCCCTTTTACTTCATCAACCCCATGCTAAACGAGTTCTATCTTCTGGTGTTAAGCACTTCATTGTATTCATTATTCATCTTGATATTTTGTATGAGACGACATACATGTTTTCATGTATATGTTTGTTTTACGTGTGTTTTTTTCTTCATGTATATGTTTTCAACTCACGCTGAAGCTCCTGGTTTGTTATCGTTAGGTCGTGTTGGAAACAAGAAGCTGAACCTTAACTAGCCTCCAGACGTTTATAATCAAAAACGAGGAGCAATGGATAAAGATTATTCGGTACTTACATTTTCCCCATATATATATCTTAATCATATATAAAACACATTTGTATGTCAGTGTATTTTATGTTGTTTCTGATATCAACTTAACTCACTGATTACGGTTTCTTTCAGGCACCGAACTTCTTAAGTGAATACTCATGCGGTAACGATGATAACAGCTCCATTATGATAGACCACATGTTCAACAGAAACCTTCAGCAACAAAATCAATCCATGCCGCAGCAGCCAAAACTGTCTCCTTCTGGATTCGGAGCATCGCCAACTTTTGATAATATGAGCTTTGCAGACGCGATGCATTTTGCGGACTTTGGTCCGATGCTGGCAGTAAACCATACCAGAAACCAAAACGATCAAGAAACGTGGATGGACCCGTTTTGTGTCTTAAAGAGCCCAGTCTTCAACGGGGACCATAACCAAACACATCATCTCATGTCTCAAGAAGGAGGTTGGTGTGAAGGAAACATAGGCAACGTGTTTCTTGAAGAAAAGGATGATCAAGAAGATAAAAACGATAACAACTCCATGCAAATCCTTTTTAAAGAAGATAGAGAGAACAAAAACGATACGACAAAGGAGGTGAAGAGCAAGAGGAAGAGAGCTAGAACAAGCAAGACCAGCGAAGAAGTGGAAAGCCAAAGAATTGCTCATATCGCGGTCGAGAGGAACCGTAGGAAGCAAATGAACGAGAATCTTCGTGTCCTCAGGTCTCTCATGCCTGGATCCTACGTTCAAAGGGTATGATTACGTATTTACTTTTTTGTTATTTTTCATATTTTAACTAGGACTGTGAACTAAATATTATAAATTAATGTATATAATTAGGGAGATCAAGCGTCCATCGTAGGAGGAGTAATAGAATTTTTAAGTGAGCTGGAGCAACTCCTACAATGTTTGGAGTCACAGAAGCGTCGAAGAATCTTGGGAGAAACGAATGACATGCATGGTGGGGACATGACCACGACAATTATTACTTCTTCACCCATAACTTCAGTTGCTAACCCCTTGATTATTACCGGAAATGTAACCGAGTTAGAGGGTGGGGGAGGACTTCGGGAGGAGACGGCGGAGAAGAAGTCGTGCCTGGCAGATGTGGAGGTGAAGCTGCTAGGGTTTGACGCCATGATCAAGATACTTTCAAGAAGACGACCAGGACAACTGCTTATGACTATAGCTGCTTTAGAGGATCTTCATCTCTCTATTCTTCACACCAACATCACTACCATGGAACAAACCGTCCTCTATTCCTTTAATGTCAAGGTAAGTTTCATTAATGTTTACTTATCAAAATAAAAAAAGTTTCATTATTGTTTGCATTATAATCATAGGCATTTAGATATATTACGTGTAAAGTTTGTTGAACGCATAGGTTAGTATTGCTTTCATATACCTAAATATATTTTATTATAAGCCGTAATGAAAAAAAGTTATATAGTATAACCAGCCAATATTCATATAAGACGGTACATTATTATAGCGTTTTCATATAAACATGCATTGTTTATGCTTACTGTATATAATTTCGGATTTTATTAGTTAATAAAATTTAGGGCAGTACAAAAGTTTAAATGAAAGAGCTAAACAGCAACACCTAGTTACAGGTTTTGTTTCCCTCTACATACAAATGAGTATATCATAAAGAGTTACAAAATGCGGTGTGCTATATGGATTAGTATGTTAATTTGTTATACAGTAGATGCAGCAAAATTGATAAAGGCTAACATGATGTGGTCTAAAAAACGTGCAGATTACAAGTGAGACAAGGTTTACGGCAGAAGACATTGCATGTTCAATCCAAGAGATATTTAGTTTTATTCATGCAAATACCACGATGTAATGATTCCTATGTATTCTCCTGTTATTTCCATTAAATTTACTTTCATAAGTTCATGTTGGCTTAGTTCTAGGTGTCTTTTTGTACATTTTAGATGTCATTATTATCTTTTCTGAAGTTAGATATGAGACATCGAATCATCAAGAAATCATTAATGTCTGAAGCATTTGCTAATTTTTAGAAACAATTGCTAATTGTTAGAAACAATCTTAATTACTTAAATAAGCTCGTTACATCGAAGGTTAAAAGTACGGTGGACGATAACTTTTGAGATTTGTTTAAATTTTTGGCACATTAATTATATTTATTTTGCTTCTTTTGCGTTTTTATTTTAGAAAAAGGGGTTGAGATTTACATTTCATCAGCATAGTTCATCCTAGGAACATGTTAGATGCAGTTTCTGTGGTGCATCACATTTACAAGTGTCAATGTACATGAATTTGTATTACTACCGCAAAAGTGTAAAAGAATAATAATATAGTATATCAATATCATCTTTCGTCCTCTTCCGCAGGGAATTTTAATGCACAATCGATATATTATAATAATCATATGATAACAAGTTTACAACTGTTCCAGGATACCTACAGAATCAACAAAAATTGTCTAATTGTCCAAATTGCGAAAATAGGTGGACGGCAGTTTAGAAGTTTTGTCAAACTACATAGTAAAGAGAGGGTCTCCGTTAGATACATTGAAATTGAGATGTTGTGCTTCTTCTTTTTCTTTTTCTTTTTGAACATCTAATTTGTATCAGATTAAAGCTCAGAGGAGCAGAGATTAGACAACGTAGAGGAAAACTCCCTTGAAGGTAAGGCCATGTTTAACCCTAATAACTCCTAAGGAGTTCTTATTTTACTTTTTTCTTTTTTCTAAAAAAACAAATTAAAAAAAAACAAATCGCGGGTCGCCACGTGTTAGTGAGATTTGTAAACAGTACAAGAACCCCTTAAAAATGTATCTTAATTAAGAGTTTTAGAGGTGGTTCTTAAGGGTTTTAATGGGCCCCATCCGATAAGAACCCCCTTAAGAACCCCCCATAATCTTGCTCTAACTAATCCATACAAAGCAATATATATACGTTGAAGCGGAGTCATATAAAATATCAAAGCAATTGTTTAAATAGTTAGGTAATATGTATGTATTGGAGCGATTTCAGATTAAAGTCTTATTCAAAAGAACAATTTCAACTATCTATTTTATTATATCATATTATGAAATTAGTCACTAAAAAGAACAATTTAATTCGACTGTATCTAACTTATAAGAAAAAGTGTTAAGCAATAAAAAAAACTTATAAGAAAAAGTAACAAACTTTCATGTTCTACTCTTTTTCGTCAGAAAGTCCGCACTAATATCATTTTTTTTTGGGATCTGAACTATGCTGGAAACCTCAATACAAATCAGTATATATTATCCGACAAAAAAAAAAAAAAATCAGTATATATTAAAAAAAAACAAAAGTCTTAGTTAAAAATTATAGGTATAATATAAATATTAAATGTCTGCTGAGGTATAATTTCGTACTATATATTCCCAAACAAATAGTTTCAGATTTAGTTTTCTACGGTTGAGAAAAAAAACAATGTTGACAGAAAAAAAGATAGTTTTCTACGAGACAATAATTTATACTTAATTCTCTCGTTTTTAAGTTTGAAGTCTAACAGACCATAGACCATCATTATAACTGGTTTACTAATTTTATATTGAACGATAAGCTATTTAAATCGACATTTACCTAAAACTAAAACCCGAATTATATCTATAAAACTTTTTTTTTGAATGGAAGTGACCCTAATTAGACTTGTTATTATATTTATTCCGCGAAATCTTAATTTGGTTAAGTGTTGATCTAAAATTATTTATATTGTAAAAAGAGTAAACCAATTAATTATGGTTCATAGGTTTTGAGTTTCAAACTTTAAAGTTATAGAGAATTAAATCTGAAATTATATTTCGAAAATTTATAGAACATGTTCATAATTTAAAATGTCATATGATAGTTATCGCATGAAAATGGCTTATAATTCTAATATTGGAAATAATCCAAATCGAAAAATCAAAATTACTGCACTTATTATAAATTAACTTGATCAAATATACTCACCAAAAATTTTAAGATAAAAATTAAGACTAAAAAGAGAGAAAATGTTGGGAAAATATTATTCAGTTACAAAATTAATCATTTTCAACATCTCAAAAATGACTAAAACATTTTACGGAAATTATAAAATTAAGAGCAAGAATTACTATGCAATCATTTTATTATTGATTCCAAAATCTCACATGCATTTTTGTTCACTAAATTATGTTATTTGTTCTCACACTGTTCTTATAAAATAATAAATATAAAATACCTTTATAGTTTTTATTTAAGATATAAAAATTTTAAAAAAAAACTTTTGTGCATTTTTAATTACAAAAAATAATTTTGAATTAAAAGTATATAATCTGATGAAAATTCTATGCTACCTACTATACGCCATTATTTTTTTTTGGTTTTACATCAAACATATTTTTAAGGCTTTACAAGTGTCTAATAAATAAATTTTCTAACTTATCAGTTACATGCAGAGCTAGAAGTACTATTATAAACAGTAGAAAGTACGTTTATACATTCAGCATAATACCTTTTTGAAAGAGATTACAGGAAATGATTAACGAGGATTGAACACCCAAAAGCGTTGCCAAAATTTTTAATAAAACTGAAGGAGTTGTGCACAAACAAAAAGAACCGAAGGAGTTGTCAGTTTTGAAAGATGGTTTCAGATTTTTAGAATTGTAAATCACCCCTGATCAGAAAATAGTTAGGTAAATTCATTCGGTAATAGCAAAAACATTTCATAAAAATTCTAATCAACTCTATAAAGAATCTATAAATCTTTACAAGGCTCATAGCCTTATTTTCCATACCCTTAAGTAGTTTCTGTATTTGGATAAATTCTCATTTCCAAATTTGAATCTTTCTGGTTCTCATTTCCAAATTTGAACTTTTCTGGCTCTCATCAAACACACTATATAGATAATATTCAGTCAAAAAAAATATATAGATAATACGATCTAATAATACGACTTGTACGGTAGACAATTAATCCCTTATATATTAAAAGAGAAACATTATAACTTTTGAATCATAACACATGTAGTCATGAGAATGGTTTTTGAGAGTTCTTAGAAAAATAAGTTGGTCCATTTAAATATAAATTATAATTTTCATTAAACTAACCATAAAATTCCTTATTAATTATTCTCAATTATTTATCTACGAAATTACCTAATGTGGTTCACATATATATGGAAACTAATATCTTTAATAATAAGTATTTAGTAACAATTTGTATATCCTATATCATTTTTGTTTAAATCTTTTTTATTAAAATAAATTACACAATTAAATAAATCATTTAATAAAATTTAAATTTTTTCGTATATATTGTATTTGAATTTTGAAAAACGATTATAAATTAATAAATTTTTAAAAGTCTCACATAAACTTTTGTGATCAATGGTTTAAATCTTATGCTATAACTAGTATTTTAGCCCATTCTATGCATGGGCATAGTAATGTTTAATAGTATTTCTATCTAACTTGGAGATGGACAGAGATATTTGGATGACTCTAAATCAAATTCTGATTATAATATCATTTAACTGTAAACAAATAAAAATAAGTGTGAATTGATATGAATGGAAAAGTAAAAGTAGTGAATTTTGTATACGTTTCTCTCCAACTTGCAATCATCACCAGAAAAGAAACTCAAATTTTAAAATATAGAAAATCCATAAGACTTTTATGAAGTTTTATGTAACTCATATAAAAACAAAACCTCTTGCATTTAGAAGACATAAGTATGTATTTTTTTCTCTCCATGGGATGAAATGTAATTAAATTCTCATACATCATAATTTTACTTTCTCTGCGTACTTGTTATTGAATGTTTTCTCATCCATGCACTAATAAACTTTAAATCAAAATCACACAATAATTTTAATTTTTTTTTTCTAGGAACTGGTTGACCATTTTCTACAAAGAAAATGGAAAAAAATGAGATGAAGTAAATATACAAAGAAACTCACATACCAATGGATTGAATATTAAAACGATAAACCTGGTTGGAGAACAATGTCCAGACTCCAAAAGCTATTTATGAGCAATCATCCTAATACTCTTCCATTTTGTCTGCGAATTTGGGGGAAAAACAGTTGATATATATAATCACGATATAATAGAAAAGAGTAATAAAAATTACTAACCCGATAGCAAATTTTTTCTCTTTTTCAACTAACCTTAATATATCTATGAAGTTTACACCATTATCTATCAAACAAACCCAGAAGAATGTTACATTTTTGGTAGTCTGTTTACATAGTATAAAAGAGTAACGTGATTGTTGTTGTTGGTTTCTAAAACTAAAAAATAATTATGGTTATTTATATAATTTTACAGAATTGTTGAGGTAGTGGAGGCAGTTAAATTCTGATCATGGAAGTAGAGTTAATTGTGATATTTTTTCAAAATACTTGCTTCAGAAAATGTAATATAGAAAACAAATTGTTTAGAAAATTTTAATGACACATGTCACTCTCACAATTGTCAATTGACTTCTGTTTTATTGTATAAAGGATAAGATACAAATGATTATAAAACCACATGACGAAGAATATATATATATTATGTTTTAAATTAAATTAAATACCATATAAAAATACATACTTTTATTTTAGTATTTGCATTGGACAAATACTGAGAACTTAATATCTTAATTTTGAAATTTGCATTGAATTTCTTAAAAGTATTATAAATTACTAAAATTATTAAAAATCCCACACCAAATTTTTTATCAATGGTTTAAAATATTGATATAAAAAGATGTTGATAATCATAAAACCATATGATTAGAATTTTCATTTAATAAATAGCCATATCAAAATGGATGTTGTGCAAAAGTGACTCAAAATTTCAACTCAAATGCAAAACTAACCCACCATTTTTTGGAACTTTTATTTGCCTTATTCACCCTAAATTTTTGAGTTATTCACAAAAATGCCACTGTTTTTTTTTTTTAAAATAAGTTTTTTACTCTATCATCCTTATCTTCACCAAATATTTACAATATTGCCATTGCCATCGCCATCAATCCCCCAACTACCATGAATAACCAATTTGAAGGTCTTAATGACAAAAAACGAATTTTTCTCTTACTATCTCATTTGTTGTGCATTCAAACCACATGTCTTTCACTTTCCTTAAAAAATCATTCAAAAAACCCAAGATTTTTATTCCAAACTTTGTAATGTTCATAGAGTAACGGATTAGTAGCTTGAGTATTGAAGTTTTGTGTGCTTGGAGAAGCCTAAGCAAGTCATCTGACGGTCCAAGGTATGAAATCGATATTGTTTTTCAGATTTGTTCGCGAAGACTTCTAGAGAAGTCTTCTGGTCAATGCATAGGTTAGTTTTGCAATTGACATTTTGCGTGTTTTCACTAGAAGACTTCCCCAGCAGTCTTTTAACTTTCCTTTGATTACAAAAAAAAAACAAGCAAAACCGAGAAGACTTCCCTAGCAGTCTTCTCGGATAAACATGTTGGTTTTGCAATTGACCGAAATTTGTCAGAAATTTGACTTCTGTAGAAGACTTCTAGAGAAGTCTTCTTTTTTATAACATGAAGTCTTCTTAGCATCGCCAGAAGTCTGCCTGAGTTACTTTTCCAATTGAGAATTAATAGCAAAACATTAAATATTAATGAGAAGAATTCTCTAGACGTCTTCTCAAGTTTTATTTCGGGTTTCTGGTCAAACATTTGGTAACGAGAGAAGACTTCTTAAGAGGTCTTCCGTCGGAAGACTTCTAGAGAAGTCTTCTCAATAATATTTAATGTTTTGCTATTAATTCTCAATTGCAAAAGTAACCCAGGCAGACTTCTGGCGACGCTGAGAAGACTTCATGTTATAAAAAAGAAGACTTCCCTAGAAGTCTTCCGCCGGAAGACTTCTAGAGAAGTCTTCTACAGAAGTCAAATTTCTGACAACGATCGGTCAATTGCAAAACCAACCTGTTTATCCAAGAAGACTTCTAGGGAAGTATTCTCTGGGAATTTTGAGAATTTTTCAAAATCAAAAGTAAGCCAATATTTACAAAGGAAGACTTCTCAATATGTCTTCTACAGAGTAGACTTCTAGAGAAGTCTTCCTTCGTAAATTTACAATTGCAAAAGTGACCTAAACGAAAGACTTCTTTAGAAGTCTTCTCTAGGGATGACTTCTTTAGAAGTTTTCTTCAGGGTAGACTTCTTAAGAAGTCTTCTACGTCAATCTTTATTAAACTTCAATTTTCTCAAAACTCAAAATGATTTTTTAATATTTTCTTGTTAATTAATGTGTATTGGGGCTCCTGAGTGAAATTCATAACTAAAATGATGATAATTATGAGGTTACAAACTTTTTATGTTTATTAATGTTCTTAGCTAAACGTAGAAGACTTCTTAAGAAGTCTTTCGTGAGAAGACTTACGGAAGACTTAAGAAGTCTTTCGTGAGAAGACTTACGGAAGACTTAAGAAGTCTTCTGTAAGTCTTATGTAAGTCTTCTTGCGGAAGACTTCTCTTCTCAGTTTTTTTTAATATGATGTTGTGTGTTTGCTAATGTGTTTTAATTTGATTTTTTCAGATGATGCTTCAGTTACCTGTTGTTTACGGAGAATGGTTGATGAAAGATAATTCTTGGGATTTTGTGGTTGATAATGTCAAAGGAGCGAGAATGTTCTTTTTGAGTGATGGTTCTACATATGATGAACTTGTTGAAATGGCTGTAGAAGATTTTAACCTGGATAAGAACGCTGAGGTTGTGGATTTAACTTACTTGCTACCAGACGCAGTAATGCAACAAATAGCTCCTGGTACTCCTCCTATTCATGTTACAAGTGATAGACAAGTTCAGAACTTGATCAAGATAAGTAAAACACATGTTTTACGTCTTTGTGTATCAAGCCGAGGCAGGATGAGGAATGTCAATGATGCCAACGCTGAAGGAAACCTAGCTGTTGAAGGAGAAGAAGAAAATGGAGGGGAAGAAGAAAATAAAGTGGAAGATGATGATAATTTGCCTCAAAATATAAATGATGAGGAGGAGAAGTATGTTTTTGAAGTGGATGATGAGTTTGGAGATTACAGTGAGTATGGAAGAGTTAAGGATGAGGAAGAGGAAGAGGAAGAAGATATATGTTTTGAGAATTTCAAAGAGACATATGCTAATGAAGGAGAAAGCTCGAATGGGATAGTTGACACCAATATCTATGTCAGCCAGAGTTTTATCACTAAAGCGGCATTGGTTTCAGAGTTGCGGTTGACAGCGGTGAAGCATAAATTCTTACAAGACCACTAAAAATTTACTTGTAGCAAAATGTCGTGTTCCTGGGTGCAAATGGAAGCTTAGAGCGAGTGTGAAACATGGAACAAACACGTTTTGGGTAACAAAGTATGTGAAGACTCATACATGTTCTGTGTCTGAACGACGGGCTCACCGGAAACATTTTACTGCGAAGTATGTTGGTCAGCTTTTCATAGATCGCGTTGGAATCATTGATGGGTTAAATCCAAAGCATATCCAAGATGCAATGAGGAACATGTTTGGCATGACTCTAGATTACACCACTTCATACAGAGCATTGTTACATGCTCAAAAATTGGTAAGAGGATCAGCAGAAGAAGGGTATGAGAGGCTGCCTTCATATTTGGAACAAATCACGTTAGCAAATATGGGTTCTAAGACTAGTATAGAACTTGATGCTGAGAATAGATTTAAGTATCTATTTATATCATTTGGAGCTTCTATTGCTGGTTTTCAGTATCAAAGAAGGGTCATCGTGGTGGATGGGACTCACCTAAGTGGGAAGTATGAAGGTGTTATGTTAGTTGCAGCTGCACAAGATGGTAATTTTCAGATATTTCCATTGGCTTTTGGAATCGTAGATATAGAAGATGATGATGCTTGGGAATGGTTTTTCACACAACTGAGGAGTTGTGTATCTGATCAGCATGCTTTGATGATAGTCTCCGACCGGCATAGAGCCATTAAAAGCGCGTGTGAAAAGGTGTTCCCTTGGGCAACCCGAGGAATATGTTATTATCACCTACAACAGAACATTGTCCAAAAGTATAAAGGGAAGCATCTATTGTACTTGGTTAAAGGGCTGCTTATGCTCATACACTCTTCGACTTTAACCGCTACATGGAGGAGATCCGGAATGCTAACCCGGCACTGGCAACATATTTGGAGGAAGCGGACGTGAGACTATGGTCACGGGTTCATTGTCATGGAGAAAGGTACAATATAAAAACGAGCAACATAGCTGAATCTATTAACTCCGCTCTCAAGAGAGCAAGAGGATTTCCCATAGTGTTTCTTTTGGAGTTTATAAGGGAAAAGTTGGGAAGGTGGTATTGGAAAAGGCGAGAAGATGCTCTGAATCTCACAACTGAACATAGTCGGGGAGTTGAATACTTATTGGCGATTCGTGAGGAGTTAGCGGATAAGATGACTGTCCAACCAATTGATGGAAGTCGATTCTTTGTGTCAGGTGGCAAACGTGACTGTGTTGTCGATTTGGAACATAGTAAGTGTGAATGTGGTGTCTATGGAATCGAGAAAATACCTTGCTCGCATGCTATAGCAGCTGGAACCTTTGCTAATCGGCATATTGCAACACTTGTGTGCCCCCTATACTCGAAGGAATATTTGTATGCAGGATACTCATAGAATATATATCCTTGTGGTGGAGAAGTTGAGTCTCAGACTTGTTTTCCTCCAGATGTAAAGCGTGGTCTAGGGCGACAAAAGAAATCAAGATGGCAATCTTGGTTGGAGCTATCTAGGATGAGAGGACACAAACCGCGGAAGCTACACAAGGATTATAGCTGCTCAAATTGCAGACAACTTGGTCACACACGTCCAAATTGTCCAAATAGTGAGAACTAATCTTATGTAAGTCTTCCGGAGGATGTCATCTGTAAGTCTTCTGCAAGTCTTCTAAAATTCCTCTGTATGTCTTCCTGAGGATGTCTTCTTGAAGTCTTCTGTAAGTCTTCGGTAAGTCGTCTAGATGTCTTTTGTAAGTATTCTGGAGGTTATCTTCTTAAAGTCTTCTTGAAGTCTTCTGTAAGTCGTCTGTAAGTCTTTGGTAAGTCGTCTGGATGCCTTCTGTAAGTCTTCCGGAGGGTATCTTCTTAAAGTCTTCTTGAATTCTTCTGTAAGTCGTCTGTAAGTCTTCGGTAAGTCGTCTGGATGTCTTCTGTAAGTCTTCCGGAGGGTATCTTCTTAAAGTCTTCTGTAAGTCGTCTATAAGTCTTCTGTAAGTCTTTCGGAGGGTATCTTCTTAAAGTCTTTTTGAAGTCGTCTGGATGTCTTATGTCTTATGAACTTATGTCTTATGTCTTATGAACTTATCTTATGTCTTATGTATTATGTTTGAATATGTTCCTTCATTAGAATTAGAATTAAGTACAAAATATTAGTTCAAGGTTATAAAAGATTAGAATTAGAAATATGTACAAAATATTAGTTCAAGGTTACAAAAGATTAGAATTAGAAATATGTACAAAATATTAGTTCAAGGTTACAAAAGATTAGAATTATGTACAAAAGATTAGTCTTCCGGAGGGTATCTTCTGTAAGTCTTCTTGAAGTCGTCTGTAAGTCGTCTGGATGTCGTCGGTAAGTCGTCTGGATGTCTTCAGGAGGGTATCTTCTGTAAGTCTTCTTGAAGTCATCTATAAGTCGTCTATAAGTCTTCGGTAAGTCGTCTGGATGTCTTATGTAAGTCTTCCGGAGGGTATCTTCTGTAAGTCTTCTTGAAGTCGTCTCTAAGTTGTCTGTAAGTCTTCGGTAAGTCGTTTGGATGTCTTCTGTAAGTCTTCCGGAGGGTATCTTCTGTAAGTCTTCTTGAATTCGTGTGGATGTCGTCTGGATGTCTTCGGTAAGTCTTCCGGAGGGTATCTTCTTAAAGTTTTCTTAAAGTCTTCTTAAATTCTTCTTGAAGTCGTCTGGATGTCTTATGTCTTATGAACTTATCTTATGTCTTATGTACTGTGTTTGAATAGGTTACTTCATTAGAATTAGAATTATGTACAAAATATTAGTTGAAGGTTACAACAGATTAGTTAAGGTTACAAAAGCTTAGAATTAGAATTATGTACAAAATATTAGTTCAATCATACATATCCAACCCCTCAATATCGGTTTCTCCATTGTTGCCAGGGGTCTCATTAAATAGGTCAGTAGCCATCTTCTTCCTAATGCTCTTGACGTTCTTATCAGAAAAGGGAGGAGGAAATGATTCCATTCCAAGAGCATGACACTCAATGTATTTCAAGGTGAACACACCACAATCACCAACACGACATTGAGGTACTCCGGCAGGCACTCTCGCATATGTGAATGGCTCTAGTGTGTATTTCACACGCTCTTCGACGGAGGCAGCACATTCCACAAGCAGATAAGGTAGCATCTTGGCAAAAGGCTCCATTAAATCGGCGAGTTGAGCAGGTCTAATATAGTTTATAATGCTGTCCCAGATGGTGATGTGTTTGTTTGGAATGGACACCCAAATACCAATTCAGTGATCATTCTTGAAGTTCACTGGCGCATAAATTTCATCCACATCCGATCCCCAAACCTTCTTTGTTTGGCAAAATCTGGGTAGTATACCAGCATAAAAATTCCAACTCCCTGCAGGGAGCATCCTTCCTAACCCGTTTGCATCGGGCTCTGATCTCTTAAACTCTGGGTACTTGAACGTCAACATTCTGCTAAACACGTGATCAAGTATGCAAAGCCTCTCGCTCCTAAAGTGCTCTGGATGCCTCTGAAACCGCTACCTCAGTAAATTGATGTAACCATCAATATGCTTCATTGAAAATATAACAAGGCATAAGACTTCAAGAAGACATAACAAGTTAGAAGACTTCCAGAAGACTTACAGAAGACTTCCGGAAGACTTACAGAAGACTTACAGAAGACTTACAGAAGACTTCCGGAAGACGTCTTCTGGAAGACTTCTGGAAGACTTACAGAAGACTTCCGAAAGACTTCCAGAAGACTTCCAGAAGACTTACAGAAGACTTACAGAAGACTTCCAGAAGACTTACAGAAGACTTCCAGAAGACTTCCACAAGTAACCTTAAAAATCTTACCGAGTCGTGGAGCCATTTTAGGGGTGTTCGGATGGTGGAATACCACAGACTTGGCCCCGGTGGTCTTTTATCAAAAGCTATTCTATGAGTCCTGAAAACAGCAAAACTAGATCAACAAACAACAACAACCAACTTAATGTTCTGTGGGAGATTAGTACTTACGGATCTTTTTTCAAAAATTTAATAAGCAACTTATTGTTATTCTTGTCAAGGGGAGCAAACAGATCATAGCCAAGACCAGCCTTCTTGTTCGGCACGATCACTTTGGTTGTGATGTTGCCCTGATAAGGAGACTGCTGTGATGCATCAAGCTTCCTCTCTCGTTCACTCTTTCCCCTGAGGAATGCCATGGTAGCATCTTTCTTTATCCGGCGTCTCTCGTCCGCCCTATCCAAGTATGATTTAGTTGGCTCAGTTTTGTCCATAATGACAATACTTGGATCTTCCACCTCCGGGACCCGAGGTGCATTGATGCTACTCATTTGTTTTTGGTCAGTGTCTTTGTTGACACTTCCTGATTTCTTCGCATTCACACTCTCACTCTGCAAATTTGAGTTCAAGCCAAAGGTTCCAATCAATAAATGAAACAAATGTACCAATCAACAAATGAAAAAAATGTACCAATCAACAAATGAAACAAATGTACCATCCAATCAACAAATGAAACAAATGTACCAATCCACAAATGAAACAAATTCGAGTTCACTTCTTGTTCTTAGTATTCCTATTCATTTTGATTTTGGGAGAGGTTTTAGTACTAACCCCTAGTTTGTGCGCAGTATCATCCGGTTCTGAAATTGTGAGTTGAAGTTCATTGTGGTTGATTCTCACCTTCTCCACAGCTTCAATCCTATCGGCAAGAAGCTTGATCTCCTTTAGGCACTGCCCAAATCCATCAGTCATAACTTTCGTCAAGTTCTAGAAACTTTTTTCAAGATCTTCTTTCTTAAGCCCACTCCACGAAACAGAAGGAGCCTCAGTACGAGCTTCAGAAGGAGCAAGAGCCTCAGTACGATCCTCAGAAGGAGCCTCAATACGATCCTCAGAAGGAACCTCAGTACGAGACTCAGTACGAGCCTCAGTACGAAGTTTCTTCCAGGGTCTTCTTTCTTCCTGGAAAGGAAGCTCAAGAGATTTCTCCTTGACAATGATGACCTTTGGATTGGTCCACGGCTTAGTACCAATGTCTGACCAACACTCTTTGCCCCACTTCATCTTATGTTCACCACCACAGATGAGATTCACGAGGTTCTCAACTACCTCATCGGTGTTATCATTGTTCCACTTCGGGAACAATTCACCAAGCTCCTTCACCACTAGGTTCACCACACGAGTCTGCAGGAAGTAGTGAATATTAATTTAGATAATGAGACAATAATCACTACCATATCAAGTTAGATACTGAGACATACCTGTGTGCAGATACCCTCTTTGACAAATTTTCGTCCGTTATGCCCCTTATAAGCCAGCAGAGGAGGACTAGGTTTGTTTCATATGAGCTTTCGATACTCCGCAACAAAGTCTGGCAGAGCAAAGTAGATCCAGACTTGGAGTACTTGAATAAACCCATCAATGGTGTAAGATTTTGTCAAATCCTTAGCCTTCACAAGGTCCATAAGGATCTTAAATGCCAATCTCCCCCATGGGTAGGCCTCAAACTCTTCAAGATTCATCACTAGCCTGGCAAGACTAGCCCGTGTAGCGGATGTGGACTTTCGTCCTTCAATGAATCCTATGTAGATGGCTAGGTATCCCAGCCTCATGCGGTCATCCCGAGACCACTGTCCACATCTCCCATATGCCGCCACTATTTGCTGGGAGCTTGGACCAGAGTCGATATCAACACCCATCAACTCCCTGAACCGATACAAATCCTCTGTTATCCCTACATGAGGATTATCCACATGCTCAACATAGTCGCAGTTAACACCGATGAGATGTTCGAACTCAATAAGTGAAAACCTCACCGGCTCTGAACCAATGAGACTCCACAGCTCGTACTTCTTCTTGACATCGAGCTGAAAACAGAGCATATAGTGAACCAGCCTAGACGCCTAACCAAAGTTCAACTCCCAAAACTTTATGAAGACTCCCAACCTAGAGTTCTTCAGCTCCTCCCATTCATCAGCATGAAGAGCATCCTTTACGACAGGAAGTAATCTGGGGTCATCAGTATGATATCCAATGCTCTTCATTGGAATCAGATATTCCCCTAGGGTGAACAACCTCTTTGGGAGTACTGGTAATTCCATCGTATAGCCTGCAAACAATGATAAAACAACATCTCAAACATAAAAAAAAATACACCAAGAGTTCTATACTAACATACAGGCTGTGAAGACTTTGGAAGACTTCGGAAGATATCAGAAGACTTTCGGAAGACTTCAGAAGACTTACCGAAGACTTACGGAAGACTTACGGAAGACTTCATGGAAGTCATCTGGAAGACTTCATGGAAGACTTACGGAAGACTTCATGGAAGACTTACGGAAGACTTCATGGAAGACTTACGGAAGACTTCGGATGGCTTCCATTAAGTCTTCTGGATGACTTCCATGAAGTCTTTCGGATGACTTCCATGAAGTCTTCCGGATGACTTCCATGAAGTCTTCCGGATGACTACCATGAACACTTACGAATGACTTCCATGAACACTTACGGGTGATTTCCATGAAGATATACGGCAGACTTCCGGGAGACTTACGGACAAATGGGTGAACTTGAGGTCGGAAAGGAAAGAAATAGAGGAAGAAGTCAAGGGGAGAAACGAACGAACGGTTTCAGATCTGAAATAAAGAGGAACCGGTAGTCGGAAGAGATTCGTCAGAAATCGTCACAGTAATCGCCTTAGAAGAGGAGGCTAGGGTTTTCACCAACTTTTTTTTCTTCTGAAACACCGAAAAGTGAAAAAAACAGTTAGAAACTACTATTTATATGTACGGTAAATTATCAGGTTAGGTTAAATATATTTTGGTTTTTTCTGGTTAATTTCAAATTGAAGGTAAATTAAGTTCGAGTTTGGTTTGGAAGACTTCTTGAGAAGTCTTCTCGGAGTCTTCTGTGAAGTCTTCTACTGCATTATATGTTAGAAGACATCTCGGGAAGTCTTCTGGAAGTCTTCCGAAACCCTAAATCAATTAACTAACCAAAAACACTTCCTTAAACATAAAATAAACTTAGAAAGTGTTTAAAATCATCTTATTAGAGGATCACTAACATATATTCGTCAAATTCAAAAAAAAAAGTTAAGAAGATAGATTTCAAAATCTACGCCTAAAACTACCTACAATACTATCACATATGTTACTAAACCCTAAACCAATGAATACCATGACTCATTCTACATTAATTCATCTAGGTTGAAAACAATTCAATTTTATTTGATATAAATTTACATTATCTACAAATGTTTGTGGTTACATGATTTCTATTTTTCCTCTATATAAATATTTTTTATGAATTTTATAAATTATTTTTAGGATTTATTGTTTGAGAAGACTTCCAGAGAAGTCTTCTGGAGAATACATACATGAAAGTCTTCCCAGAGAAGACTTTCGGAAGACTACTGGACGACTTCACGGAAGACGTCCGGAAGACTTCCGGAAGACTTTGCCACTAGGCGGGAATTTGAATTTTCACTGAAATTCAAGCGGTAAAATTGTAGAGTCTTCCGTGAAGTCTTCCTTGAAGTCTTCCTTGAAGTCTTCTACTACATTATATGTTAGAAGACATCCCGGGAAGTCTTCTGGAAGTCTTCCGAAACCCTAAATCAATTAACTAACCAAAAAACACTTCCTTAAACATAAAATAAACTTAGAAAGTGTTTAAAATTATCTTATTAGAGGATCACTAACACATATTCGTCAAATTCAAAAAAAAAGTTAAGAAGATAGATTTCAAAATCTACGCCTAAAACTACCTACAATACTATCACATATGTTACTAAACCCTAAACTAATGAATACCATGCTCATTCTACATTAATTCATCTAGGTTGAAAATAATTCAGTTTTAGTTGATATAAATTTACATTATTTACAAATGTTTGTGGTTACATGATTTCTATTTTTTCTCTATATAAGTATTTTTTTATGAATTTTATAAATTATTTTTAGGATTTATTGTTTGAGAAGACTTCTAGAGAAGTCTTCCGGAGAATACGTACATGAAAGTCTTCTCAGAGAAGACTTTCGGAAGACTACTGTACGACTCACGGAAGACTTCTTAAAGAAGACTTCTAGAGAAGTCTTCTGTAGGAGACTTACAGGGAAGTCTTCTCACGCGAAAAAGTTATTTTGGTAAAATTGAATACAGTTTTTTTGTTTGCTCACAAGGAGTTTATTGTATTTTCACTAGCCTTTTGTGTTACTTTTGCATTTGATTGAATTTGGGGTACACTTTTGCATTTGAAATCAAGTTTTGAGTCATTTTTAGCAATTCCCCCAAATATATTATATGTCTATGTTAATATTGTTTAAATTTAATTATATATCACATAAAATAAATAAAGCTGATTATTTTGATTTATTTAACATAAAATGATCCTAAATAAACAAGAAGGATCATTTGATTTATATACGCGTGCCAATTTAATAATATAAGTAATAGATACTGATTTTTTAATTTTATTATTTCATAATATGTAGAAAAACAAAAAAATAAGAAGTAATACATAAATATAATTTGCATATAAAATATTTATCCCATGCAAAGTGCGGATTGTAACCTCTTAACTAATATTTTTGCTTTAACCGTAATATCAATATTACACATATCATATAATCGTTTTATATAAATTTCATTCACATGATGAGAAAAATCATTCAGAGAATACTCCCAAACAAACGAATAAAATATATCTGCATATCAAAACCATATATGCTTTGAAAATACATACATTTTAAATTAATCATTTTGATAAAACTTGTATAAGATTATAATCTTTATTAAAAATAAGTAACTTAAAAGGTTTTCTATTGTAATATCTAAGTTTTAAATAATGTTTTATTTTCGATTCAAACATGTAGTCGAATTGTTAGATTCGACAGTACTTCGGTTCAGACTTAATGGTGGTTGTGGTGGTATTTAATCTATTAAAATAGAGTCATATTTTATCTATTGATAAAAAGTTATTAGAACATTTTATTAGTAATTTTTATTATATTAAAAAAATATTTATATATTAGATCATTTGAATAAAATATACTATCACACATAATAATATTGTACTAGAACAGTATTTATTTTTGAATATTTCTTACTTTACTTTAACAAAATCTTATAAAATCTTTTTGATTATCAATTTTAAATAATCCACTAAATTCGTAATTATTATTAAATATTATAATTTAGTATTATTTAAATTTAAATAAAGAACAAATATTTTTAATATATAGTAATTTAATTATAAAGTTAGTAATATAAATTTAATTTTAATAAAAATAAATTATACAAGATAAAAAGTTATATTATATGCTTATATGATTTTTTAGTTTAGAGTTGATGATTTATGTTTGTAATTAAATAAAAGTAATGAAGCGTATTTAATTACAAAATATTTAAAATAAATTTTAATAAATGAGAATTATAAAAAAAAATTAATCCACTTTCGTTAGAAAACATCAATAAATAACGAAATAGGTTAAATAGATAAATTATTCTATTTTGATTCTTATATGATTATGTTTTTTTAAGGAATATATTAAAATATAAATAAATTATATATTAATATATGTTTTTTCATAAAAAAATCTGAATAAAATTATATATTAATAATATTTAACAAGACATATTAAGCTACATAATACAAAATACCAAATAATAATTAATATTTTATCAATTTGTCAATAAAACTGATAAAATATTAATTATAAATATTCGTGCGGACGCGCGAGTTAAAATCAAGTTTATATTAAAAAAACATGATGTTGGTTAGTTGTAGTATAGTTATAAAATCCATTTCAAAAAGGTTAAAATTTAAATAATGTAAAAATCGTGTATGAAATTACTAATAACTAGGTGTTTTTCTGCACAATGTGCAGCGATAAATTTTTTAATTTAAATTCTGTTTAAAATTAAAATTATGTTAATATTCTATATTTTATTATTTATATACTAATATTTTAATATAAATTTTAATTTAAAAACATAAAATTAAGTTAAAAGAAATATTTTGATTTTATCTTAAATTATATAAGAAAAGATATATATATATATATATATATATATATATATATATATATATAATTGATATAAAATTTTCTAATTATTCAAAATAAAACTAAAATAAAAAATTTAAAATTTGTAGATATCAAAAGGAAACAAATGATGTTACGCTTAAAAGTTTATAATTGTTTTTAAAAATTATATTAATTTTGTTTAATATTAAAAATCATATGATTATAAAAATAGAATTAAATAATATTTTTTTTTAAAATAAACTATTTGATATATCTATTATTATATTATTTAATATCATATTAAGTAGATTTATTTTAATGATGTTGTATTAGTTATTTCTATATTCTAAAAAGTTTACTAAAAATATAAATCATTAAATGTAATTGTCATGTCATATTTATCCATAAGCCATGTCATCAATTATAATATGTCATGTCATCTTTTCTTAGTGAAAATAATTGTGGAGATGACATGTGTCAAATCACTTCTCAAATAATATGAAAGGGATTGAATGCAAAAAAAGATGAATTATAAGTTATATTGTTAACTATATCCTCATACTATAAACCATGGATTGGAGAAAATCTTTCAGAAAAGTTTTTTTTGTTTATATATGGAAATTTTTCCAAATATGACTCAAAACTTAATTTAATTTCAAAAGTATACCTAAACTTGAATCAAATGCAAAAGTAATCCAAAAAACGTGTGAAATTACAACTAACCCCTTATGACCAAACAAAAAATCATAATTCAATTTTACCAATATAACCACGTAAAGTCTTATGAGGTTTTGTAAGTGTTCTGAAAGACTTACATGAAGTCTTCTCAAATAGTAGATTTAAAAAAAAAAATTAAATTTATAAAAAATATTTTGATGTGGGAAAAAATGAATCATGTAATTATAAACATTTGTAAATGATATAAATTAAGATCTAATATAATTGAATTGTATCATATATGTGTTCAGTACTTTGTATATTAAAAACTTTTAAAGTTGATTTTGATAAGATATGTTTTATTATTATATTTATTCTTAGGGTCAGATTTTGGAAGCTTAACATTTTTTTAAAAAAATTAAATTTTGACTTATATGTTTAGTTTTGTGTATATTAAACACTTTTAAAGTTGATTTAAGTTTTATGAAATGTTTGTTTCTAATTAGTAAGTTATTTTGAGTTTAGGGTTTAGGTGCCTTAAGTCTTCCAACAAATAATGCACTAGAAGACTTCCACAGAAGTATTCTATTAGAAAACTTATTTGAAAGTCATGTGAATCGAAATATTTATTTTTATTTGAATTTTTGTCTCTTGATATAAAGAGAAATTACACATTCTCTTTGTTCCTCTCAAATAGCTGCAAAAATGTAATGTTTCTCATTCTAAAACTCTCTAGCCCCTCTCTAATCTCTTTGAACTCAAAAACATCAAACTTTATAACCGTTTCTAGTTTTTATCTCATGTATTTCTTACTGATTTATTTTTTTTACAGGTTTTTCATTACATGATTTTCATCTTCCACTCCTTTAAAGATAGATTATAAATTATATATTTTTTTTTTATTTTGTAACCTTTTGTTGCTTAAAGCTATTTCCTTTTAAAAACTTTTTTATTGTTTTAAGTTTTTACCTTATTTTTGAAGTTTTTCAATGTTTTAAAGTCATTTAAATACTTTTGGATATGCATGTTTTCATATCTAAGACACACTTGGAAGACTTGCAGAGATGTCTTCTTGGAAGTCTTTTGGCACAGTCTTCTCCCATATCTCCTCTTTCATAACAGATCTGAACAAGTTGATAAGTCTAAATGGCGGAGTTTTGGTAAGTCTCTAGTTGCTTACCTTTTTGCAAACTAAAAATTTCCAACCTCTATTAAATTACTTAAAATTTGAAAACACCAAACTTTATATTAATTTATCATTTTTGTCTCATGTCTTTCTTACTAATTCATCTTGTTTTCTAGGTTTTTTACATGGTTCTCATATTCTACTACTTTAAAGGTATATCTATTTTTATTTGGATGTGTATTTTTTGTGTTCTTTAAAGGTTGAAATATCTATCTATATTCCACTCACTCTCTCTGTTTTGAATTCATTTGATTTTTTTTGAATTTTAAAGTTTTTCAGATCTGAGTCAGACTTTGGAAGACTTCTAGAAAGTCTTCTCAGAATTCTTCTAACATATAATGCGCTAGAAAAGACTTCCTGGAAGTCTTCTAACAGAGTCTTCTCCCATGTCAAGTGGAGTCCAAGCTTGATTTTGTGGAAGAATGATCTATAATAGTTTTGTTTATGGTCTGTTTTGTGATTTGTAGGTGTACTCTTTTTTTCGTTAATTCTTTTGTAAATTTAAAGAGATATTAATGAAAAAAATTTGGTAAATATATTCATGTCTACAATATTATCTTACCAATATTACTTGACATTATTTTCTTTATTGATACAACTTCAATAGCAAAACAAAACAACACAAAAAATTAATCAAATTTACTACAACTAAGCGAGAAGACTTCTCAAGAAAGCTTAGCCAATTCACAAAATATTAAATATTAGATAATTTCAAACATATAACAGTTCTACTAGAAGTCTTCCGAAAGTTTTTTCTCGGAAGATATCTTGGAAGACTTAAAATTAAAATATAAGCGTGAAATTAAAATTTAAGTGGAAACTCAAATTTTAAGTGAAAATTAAAATTTTAAATTTCATCAAAATTAAAAAGTATATATTATGATCTAAGAATACACATTAAACCATATTACTTGATATTCTTGAAGTTACTTAACACTTTTGAAAGTTAAAAAACATATCTTAAAGTTTCTTATCAAGTTTACAAAAACTAACGTAGTATAATTCCACAGAAGTATTCTCGGATTAGCTAGAAATATTAATAAACATGAATGTTAGTAACCTCATAATTAAAAACAATTATGTTACGAATTTCATTCAAGAAACCTAATGTCAACTAATATACATGAATTAACAAGAAAATGTTAAAATTTCTTTATACGTTTAGAGAAAATGAAAATTTATTAAAATTTGACATAGATAACTTCCACGAAAGTCGTCTACTCTGCAATAGACTTCTTTGGAAGTTTTCCTTTTCAAATATTGGTCTACTTTTGCTTTTGAAAAAAATTGAAAATACCAGAGAAGAGTTCCCGCTAAGTTTTCTAGGTTAAACATGTTAGTTATGCAATTGAACGAATTGTGTCAGAAATTTAACATTTTCTAGAAGCCTTACATAGAAGTCTTCAACCAGAAAAATAAAACTTAAATATTACATGTTAGTCATTCATGTTAATTTTGCAGTGAAAAATAAAATAAAATTATTTAATTTTAATTAGAAGACCTCCATGTAATTTTCCCGGCAGACGACTTACACAGAAGTTTTTTGTGAAAACCAAGGTTTGGCCAGAATCGTAGAATAAAATTCTGGAAAATTTCCATGTAAGTCGTCTTTCAAAAGACTTACATAGAAGTCTTCTAGTCAAAATTAGATATGTAAGTTTTATTTTTCGATTGCAAAAGCAACCTGAGATGATCTTCACGACAGTGAGAAGACTTCCACCGAGATTTCGAAAGACTTAAAGGGAAGTCATCTAACGCAAGACTTTTGTGTAAGACTTCAGAAAAAGACAAAAATTTTGACACAATCTGGTCAATTGCAAAACTAACATGTTTATCCTAGGCGACTTACCTAGAAGTCTTCTCTGGTATTTTTGAGATTTCGTTATTAACAAAGAAAAGTTGGAAGACTTCTAGAGAAGTCGTCTATAGAAAACACACATAAAGTCAATTGCAAAAGTAACATCTTCATTTGATTTTTTTTTCCTAGAATTCTTTTGACGAACAAATCTGGAAAAAAAAACAATTTCATACTTTCAACCGGTGAGATAACTTGATTAGCTTCTCATATCACATATAATTTTATCACAAAAAAGATCCACTTGTTAATGATCAAGAATCATGAGTTTGAACCTAACAAAGTTTAGAATCAACATCTTGAGTTTTTTTGGATGAATATAGAGAGAAAGTGAAAAAGATGTAGGTTTTGAGCATAAGAAATGAGATAGGAGGATTGTAAATCAATTTTTTAGATGCATTAAGAGCTCCAAATTATTTGTTTATGGTGGTTGGTGTATTGATAATTTGATGGAAATGTTAATATTGTTAATACTTGATGAAAATGAGGATAATATAGTAAAATACTCATTTTTGAAAAAAATAAATAAATAAAGTAATGACATTTTCGTGAATAATCGGAATTTTTAGGAGGAATAGAGCAAATGAAAGTTTCAAAAAATCATGGATCAATTTTATGCTTGACTTTAACTTTTGAGTTATATTTGCAAAAAAAATTAATAAAAGGTCAATCACTTCAAAATAGGAAAATAATATTTATTACGCATAACATTAATTGAATTTGTTGCATCTACTAATACTAAAAGAAGAATAACTTGAGTGTTGAGCCTATCCACGTCAGATTGGAAATTCAAGCCAATGAGAGAGTTTGAAATTGACACGTCACTAAAGCTAAGAGAAATTAGGCTTCTGTGTGGGTTATCTTTAATATACCATTCAGCCCACCCCACTTAAGCCGACAAACCTGTTTCGTCTTCAAGCATCTACAATCTCTCCCCGACGCTTCTACTTCATCTTCTCCAATGTCTGTTTTTTTTCTCCGTTATCTTCTCAATCAATGATGATGTTAAAGCTAATCTTCAATTTTTTGTTCCACCTTCCCTTGATACTTTTCCTATATTAATTTATATCTCTAAACCTAAATCCATCCTAAACCAAAAACCTAATTTGCAGAAGATACATCCATGGCAATGAAATCCACCGGAAAATCTCGGCCCCTGACCAAAAAATCTCCAGTCATCGTCTACTTCTGCTGAAACCACCTCCAGAGGGAAGCCAAGGAACATGAGCTTTACGTGAATTCTCTGAGGACAGAGGCTGAAGCCCGTATGATCAATGGAACCAGAACTGAGTTGGATCAGGTAAGGTCGGATATCGAGAGGCTAGCTGAAGATAGACAAAGCCATCGACAACGACAACAGTGCTTAACGGCGAAATATCCAAACTGAACCTAAATCGGACTGAGCCATGGAGATTAAGGAGACTCTTTGAGAAGAAGTTAGCCATGGAAGGTGTAATTAAATTGAATATCTCTTTGTTGTGGATTTGAGTAATGAGATTCTTGGGTTTGGTTTTGAAACAAGACTTCTCTTGAGCTTGAGAGGAGAAACGAGCAACCATGAACTCGGTATGGAGAAGACCACATATCCCTTACATTGTCAAGTTGTTAACTCTCAGAAAAATTATCTAACGTGGCGATCAAAGCTAGAGCATCAACTGCAGCTGTTGAGGCAGCTCAAAACCCAAGCAATATCAAGGTTTAATTTAAAAGTTTACCTGCAAAACTAACTTATAACTTTGTGAAACTGTTGATGTGAAGCCATGTATTGGTTGCAAGTTATGGAAATTCAGATGATGCTTATTGCTTATGGAAGCCAAGGCCACCAACACCCTGAAGCTAACGGTTTTCACCAAGCACACATAAGCCATCTTGGTAGAAAAATAATAGCTTTAATTGATCATCTGTTCTGATTCCTTTTATATTAGTTTGGATAATTATCTACTGGCTTTATAAATTTTAACTGTTTTGTGTTTACAATTTTTCTATAACACTGTGACATACACAAATCCATAGAACCTAAACTAATTGCATTAAACGCGAGTGACGATGAAATTGCAGTTTATGTATAAATATGGTGACGATTGATAAGCACAAGAACAACCATTAAATATGTTATCATGGTGAACATGGTCCAAAAATATGTTAAAGTGACTAACTTCTCCAAACGAAAATTAAAAATTTATATAAATATGGTGTAGATCACACAATCTTTTGTTATATGGTGTTTTTGTCTTACATGACAAATTGAAGTCCACTTTTAATTTAAAATAACTAATATTAAAGATTTTCAAAATGATTGTTTCTTAAAAAAATTGATATCAAATAAATTAAATTGACAATAGAAAAAAAAATAAAAGAAATTCAATTATATATATATATATATATATATTAAATCATTGGAATATTAACAAAAAAATAATTTTAAAGAATGAAAGACTTTCAAACAGTTAAAGCTATATAAATTTGAAACATCAAAAATATTAATAATTTAGGTTATATGCTAAGTAAAAAAATTACTCATTACTAATCTAAATTTTAACCAAAACTATTATATTTGATTTAACACATATTTTATAAGTCGTCTACAAGTCAAACTCTCATAAAAGCTAATCAAGTAAGGCATTATGAGGTGAACTCAACGACCAGTGTAGTTAACACTTTTTATAAAAATCTACTAATAATAAAATGGGGATATGAGCTCCATTGAGCCTATCCACATCAACAAATAAAATCTACCAATCAAAGACTTCTAAACAGACACGTCCGATCGATTTTTTCTCAACATAGATTTGAGCTGACCATTTATGTGGGCTGTCAAAACTTTTAAAAGTAACCCAAATCCAATTCATGTTGCCAAAACTTCTCTGCAGTTCACCGTTAGTCTGTTACCCACTCTTGATCAGTCTAATAAGCATATTCTTGAACATGCTTGAATGAAACGAAAATTAAATGTTTTTATAAATATGGTGTAGATCACACAATCTTTTGTTATATGGTGTTTTTTTCTTACATGAAAAATTAAATTCCACATTCAATTTAAAATAACTAATATTAAAGATTTTCTAAATGATTGTTTCTTAAAAAAACTGATATCAAATAAATTAAACTGACAAAAGAAAAAAAAATTAAAAGAATTTCAATTAAATATATAATATATATTAAATCATTGGAAAATTAACAAAAAATAATTTTAAAGAATGAAAGACTTTCAAACAGTTAAAGCTATATATATTTGAAACATCAAAAATATTAATAATTTAGGTTATATGCTAAGAAAAAATTACTCATTACTAATCTAAATTTTAACCAAAATTATTATATTTGATTTAACACATATTTTATAAGTCGTCTACAAGTCAAACTCTCATAGAAGCTAATCAAGTAAGGCATTATGAGGTGAACCCAACGATCAGTGTAGTTAACACTTTTTATAAAAAAGTATTATGGTTATTAACAAAAAAATAAACTACTGATGACTTATACTCTCAATCTAAATTACTAATAAAAATTATAAGAGATGTTCTTATGTTAAATTTAATAAACAATTGGTATTGACTAAACGAAAATATAAATAAATATATGAATATTAGTTACTATAGATTCATAAAGATGAGAATATAATATATAAGATATTAATCAACAAATTAGAATAGAAAATTTTAACAATTTCTAATAGTTATGGATAAAATAAAATATTACAAACGGATATACTATTAAAAAGACCTACTAAATTTTTTATTGGCAGTTAACAACTATGAAAACATTACAAATATTCTAACAATTTCAGATATTCTTACAAAATTTTATGTAAGACTACAAACATAAAATATTATTTATTTTATCGTAAATTTGCACCAAAATATTTTTTGTTTTAAAACATAAACTATTATTTCATGCATTATATAATCATATCCATGTAATTACTACATATATATATATATAGTTAATAACATCAGGTAGAACAAGAGATTTAATACTTTATATTTTTATATTATATATCTCTTAAAATATTATTTAGAATTAATTAAAATTAATTATAATTTTTTTTGTTTTTTAATATCTAGAAGTTAAACTACTTAATATAAAATAAAGTCCATTAAATATTATCGTGATAGTAAATTTAAAATAGAAATATTATACTATAAAATATACATTTGAAAAAGATAATAAAATTCATGCATATAAAAATGTACACAATAAAAATAAGAATCATACATTTGTGGGTATTTGTAAAATAAAAATAAAAATTAAAAAATTATGAGATATTTAAAGGGTATACTAAAACTAATTACAATACTATATTACAATTTTCTTTGTACCGCAAAATCTATAAAATATTTAAAATGTACAATTTATATTTTTTAAATGCTATCAATGATGACAAAAAGATGATATCAATATATTTATAACACAACTTATACATTTCATAAAACAAATAAATAGATATATAATTAAAAGTTAGCATAAAACAATATTAAAATGATACAATATTTTAAATATATGTTAACAAAAATAAAAATCTAACAATTCTTTATGTTTAATAATTTAAATCATCATAAAATTTATACTACATCATCATATACATATCCGCGCGTAGCGCGGTTAAATGATCTAGTTATACTCAAATCACAATAGAACAAAAAGTAAATACTTACAAAAATCAAGGGGACCTAAAAAAATATTTTATTTTAATAGTATTGATTTATAAATGATAAATATCAATTTTCTTTTGCTAAAAAGATAAATATCAATGTTGAATGTAAATACATACATAAATAAATGATATTCTGCAAGGACAACTTCGCATGTATACATTATTTTTTCGATACTCTCTAAAGACACAGTTCAGAATTGTCAACAAATGGTCTTTACAATCTCAAACGAACCCAAAATCTCTTCATTTAATTCAAAATGTTACTCCATAGATTTGCGATTTTAATTATAAACTAGGTGATGTGGCATTTTCTTCAATAATTAGTTTCTAAATTATAAATTTATTTAACACCCATGTTTGTATGCTTTTCATATCAAAGAAGTTTAAGATATTTATGTAAAATTAATAAAACAGTGTTATAGTTTGCCAACACTCCCTAAACGAATGGTAAAATTCACATAATATTCAGAAATATATACTTTTTAATATAATATTATATAAATCACCCGAGGAACGGAAATAAGGTTTACGATTACAAACAACTCTAGCAAAATTACTCAAATCTAAAGGTTTACAAAAGGTGCTTTCCACCCAATCAAAACCCAATCATCAAATATCGTTTGCCGTTTTTAGTAAATGATGGGAAGGTGAAATTCACATGGTTACCTCTCGAATGCCGGTATTTCTCAAAAGCTTCCAGAATAGCTGGCTCTCGATGATATTGTCTAAATTTGTAATTGTCACTGACAATAACGTGCACAAGACAAAGGAGAGACGGTATGAGGTACTAACCATAGGAGAGGACCCGTGAGCCCACATACATTCTCGCCTTCAACACCTTGAGCTCAACGCCACACATAGCCTAGGAAAGTCTCTCTAGAAAAACTATTGAATCATAAACACTAAGAATCCAAGAGTATGATCTCAATAAGAAATCACTTTATTATAGCTTTAGATAGTTAACACAAAACTAAAGCTCTCAAACTCAAACTCTTATGTCAGAATCATAGTATTTCTTTATATAACAATCATATTATTCCTAAGCTCATTAGGAATCACATATTTCTTTCTTCCTAATCCTAAACTCATTAGGATAACTTTTGACCTAAGTTATCTTAAGCTTATTGTCAACAATCTCCCCCTTAAGCTTAAGAACCTCATTTGACACATCCTGAACTCCAATGAAACCTCTCATCTCTTTAAACTTGATTCTTCCAAATGCCTTAGTGAGCATGTCGGCCTTTTGTTTGTTTCCAGCTACATGTTCGACGGTTACAAGTCCATCTTGGACACTCTCTCTTATAAAATGGAACCTTGTGTGAATATGCTTATTCCGTGCATAAAACACCGGATTCTTCGTGAGTGCTATGGCTGACTTATTATCAATTCGTATGACTGCCTTTTGTACCTTATCTTCTGTGATCTCGGCAAGAAGATCCTGCAGCCATATAGCCTGCTTTTCTGTCTCTGTAGCAGCCATAAACTCTGCCTCATAAGAAGATAATGTAAGGATCTCTTGATTGTGTGAGCACCATGTGATCGGACAACCATTCAGATAAAAAACATGTCCTGTTGTACTCTTGCCATCATCTGGATCAATATTAAAACTACTTTCGTTATACCCTACGAGTTCTCTCAAGCTGGTGTTTTTGTAACAGAAACCAAGTGAACATGTCCCTCGAAGGCATCGTAGTACTTGTTTTAAGGCAGCTCCATGCGACGCTTTAGAATCATGTATATAGCGACTAAGGACACCAACACATTGAGAAAGATCAGGTCTAGTGTGAATCAAGTACCGTAGGCAGCATATGTTCCTCCGAAACTCCTTTTCGTTGATTGCTTCTTCTTCTGGCGCTCTTGATAGCTTCAGTCCAGGGTCCATTGGTATATGGACTGCATTACACTGTCCCATTCTTTCTTATTCAAGTATCTTGGTCGCATATCTCTCATGTTTCAAGACCACTCCACCTTTAAATTACATTACTTCAATCCCAAGATAATAGTTAAGCCTTCAGAGATCACTCATCTCAAATTTTGTTGTCATCTCTTGTTTGAAATCTTGTACATCGTCTAGGCTTGATCCCATGATAAGCAAGTCATCTACATAAACTGCCACAAGGAGAAGCGACCTCTTCGTTTGTCTATGAAAGAGTGATGGTTCCTTAGAGCACTTTGTGAAGCTCAACTCTTTAAGAATCTGATTAAGCTTAATGCTCCATCCTCTCATGCTTTCTTCAAACCGTAAAAACATTTGTGAAGCTTATACAATTTAGTTTCATTACCTTTGATCTTGAAGCCGTCTGGTTGTGAAACAAAAACTTCTTCTTTGAGTTCACCATGTAGGAATGCAGTTTTGACATCAAGATGGTGTATCTCCCACCCACTTGAAGCCGCCAATGCAATGAGTACTTGCACAATTTCTATCCTTGCAACCATCACAAATACTTCCTCAAAATAAATTACATGTCGTTGGACGTAACCTTTGGCTACAAGTATAGCTTTGTACTTTTTTGTGGTCCCATCTTCGTTGCGTTTCACCTTAGAAACCCATTTTAACCCAATTGCTTTGCAGCCATCAGCTAGATCAACGAGTGTCCAAGTTTTATTCTTCTTTATTGATGCTATTTCCTCTTAACAAGCATCCCTCCATACCTTCTCTCCTTTTGCCTCGTTCCAATACCAAGGCTCTTCGTTGATCATGAGAAGAATTCGGTCTATTTCAATCATCTTAGAGAGCAGCACATAGTCATCCAAGTAAGATTGTCTCATTCTTTGTCTTGTTGATATTCTCAAGATTGGAAACTCTGTTTCTTCACCATCCTCTACATCGTCATAGACCTGATCTTCTTCGCCACGATCCTCACTGCCATTGTCGTTTTCTTCATTAACATCACATTTTGTCTCATTATGGACATGAAACGTAATCATTCCTGGTTTGTATGTCTCTTCTCTACTAGTGTTCCACTCCCAAACTCTGGCTTCATCAAAGATTACGTCTCTGTTTACCATTATCTTGCGGTTTGTTTGATCATAGAGGCGATAAGCCTTTGATCCTGGCTCTATCCCTAGGTGCACCAAGACTCGTGATCGATCATCCAATTTTTTGAGGTGTGTTGCTTTTTTTTCCATAACAAATGCAACCAAACACGCGTAGATGCGCAACATCTCGCTTCTTCTTCTTCAAGCTCTCGTATGGTGATTGTATCTTCAATGTCCTTGTTGCGACTCTGTTGATAAGGTAGGTTGAGTGTCTCACTGCTTCTCCCCACAAATAATTTGGAACCACCATATGTTTCATAATGCTTCTGGTCATCTCCATTAGGGTTCGATTACGTCTTTCTACAACTTTGTTTTGTTGTGGTGAATATGGAGCAGTTAGACGACGTTTAATACCATGATCATCACAGGAAGCTTGAAATTCTTGAGAGCAAAATTCCCCACCCCTATCATTTCGAAGTGTTAGATGACACTTCATGTTTCTTGTTCCATAAGCTTCTTGAATATTTTGAATTTCTCTTATGCTTCACTTTTTTAATGATTTGTGTCCATTTTCTTTAAGATATGAATTGAGTAGTACATGATACTCCTCTAAACAAAACTAATGGAAAATTACCTTGTGAGTGTAAAATGGGGCCGATTTCTGGAAGAATGAAGGAAAAGCTATATTCTCTAAGTTCACCCATGATTATCCAGGAATGTTTACGGCCAAAATGAACACAATAGAGAAACTAATTATGTAAGAGAATGAAGCTTTGTTTTACCTATTGTCTAGGTTCACACCAAAACAAGGGTGGTTCAAGACATAATGTTCACTATCTGACCGAGTAAATCCGATAGCTATTAACAATGACTAGTTCAAGGCTAAAAAATTGCTAACAACTCATCATGCAGTGGATTTTTCACTTGACTCTCAAAATTCCTTAGTTAAGTCTTGTCTAGGTAAAGTCTGTCAAGTTTATCGAGTCGTCTAGAGCTTAGAGTTATTTCTATTCATGTGGGAGATTGTTGGAACTCATTTTTAATGAAGTGGTTTAAGACCATTTGCGGTAAGTTTCTGGACGAAGACGTTCGTCAGAATAACCAGATATTTTACACTATGAAGTAGTGTAACCACATGTCAAAATCGAAGCAGTTTTGAACCGAAGTAGTGTAATCACCTTTTGTGATGCGGGTGACGAGTAGTTGTTTGGACCGGAGCGCAAGATGATGAAGACCATTGGGACATGTTATTCAGTATTGAGATTGTTATGGGATTTCATATGAATTTGTACAAACCTTATTTCATACGATTATGATATATTTACTCGGATTTATTATTAAAACTATAGTATTTACTTATGTTTACTTAATGAAAGATTTCCAATTTTTTTACTTAGAATTTCTCTTATGACTTCGCAAAGATTTCCGAGTTGGGGCGTTTTACTAGGCCTTGAATTTCTTGCCCCATCAATCCATCAAAATATTCTAAAATACTAAACCTTTCTTGACTCGAGTAATTATCCTTTTCTTTCCATGAACCATATGTGAAACACCATCTATGAAACACCATCATGAAATTGTGTGTAGAATTTAGAATCCTCTACCCTTGGTTGGGGGTCCTTCTTTTTGTTTATTGTGTGTGCTCCATCGAGAGTGTCATTTTGTTTCAGCAAATTGAATAGTATCTCTGGGATCTTTATTAATGTTATTGAAAAATATATTATGTCCACCTTTTCAAATATACCCTAGTAAACAAGCAAACCAAACTACAGTAGAAAATCTATAAATTAATATTCTGTAAATTAATAAACACTAAATTAATAATTTTTTGCGGTCCCAAGTTCGACCGGTTCAAAATATGACAAAAATCGATAAATAGTGAGATAATAACTTTTTAGAAAACTCTATGTAAATATATGGTCCCATTAAAATTATAAACTAATAATTTATATGTATACCTATTTTATATCAGTATGAACTTATCATTATTTTTTATTTTTATTTTTATTTACAATAGAATTATATTTATATTTTATATGATATATTTTGATCAGCTTTTGTAAAATTATATCCAAAACCATATTTATTCTATGAAAATATTTAATATACACCAAATGATATAATAAATCAATATAAATGTAAATGTTTTTTAAAAAAACTTTTAATGTAGATATATATAAATCAATTTTTTTCATATTTTTTAAAAAATATATCTAAAATAGAAAAACCTAAATAATAATACTTCTTATTAATTAATAACTCTATTAATTAATAAAATCTTGCAGTCCCAACTTTATTAATTTATAGAGTTCTTACTGTAATGAGTCTCCACCAATGAGGGGTTTTCCAAAACAAATAGTCCAGATTTTCAAATATCGATTGTAGGGGGAAATTTGCTAGATTTGACGGGATCTTTTTGAGCGCCCAAACTTGGACCACTGGAAGATATTCAAAACACATTATTTATCGATTCCTCCGTCATTCCACATCGTTCACACTGAATATCGCAATGAATACCTCTTGACCGCAGATTCTTCCTAACCAGGAGACATCCTGAAACCATTTGCCATATGAAGTGCTTAATCTCGGGTGGGCAAGGAAGTATCCAATAAAAGCCTTCAAGATATTAACATCTGGTCCAAACACATTGGGCTGTTGCCATTAATCCAGATATACTCTCTCGACTTGATAGCCATATTTAACCGAATATTTCTTATTTTTGTTAAAATACCATCCATCCTTGTCAGAGACCTGATTCCGTCTCAGAGGAATACTCTCTATGAGTTTTTGATAGGGTATATCTGGATTAATGGATGTTCGATAGTTGCAAGAAGTTAGTGAAACTAACTTATGTCTTGTTAAAGATGAAAAAGTGTCGTATATTGTTTTTTTCATAAAGTAGGCAATGAGGGTATCGGGTTGGTTCGGTCAGCAAAAGTAAATGTTCTTAAATTTGTATGTGATGGATCAAGATAGGTCAGCTTAAGTGAAGGAGTTGATATGATGGTAGAAAGTACGAAGAAATATGCGATATGGATTGTTGGTTGAGTAATTGGCAAGCTAGGATTGTGAGAGATGCTAAGTTAATTCCTGAGAATGAAGGAAGTCAATATCTCATGGAATTATGAAGTTTTGGATGTTCGTGTGTTGGTGTAGCACACTATCTGGAATCTTAATGGATCGATGAAAGTTTAACAAGAACGTGTGTGTGGTTAGTAGAACGTTGTACTAGGGTTCACAAGGTGGACGTAAGGATGAAGTCAATTCGCTTGTTAGTGGTGTGGTGGTGAATGCCAAACTTTGTTCCACTTCGGGTGTCTTTTTGTGGTAGGAAATCAACCAACATTGGTCACATAAGAATGAGTTCGAGGACGAGATCGAATTTGGTTGTGCAGCATAAATGGTGATTTTCAAGTCTCATGTCATTTATCAAGATGTTTCAATGATGGTGGAAAGCGTGGACAAGTTAGGTAAATGGTATAAAGGAATCTTAGAATGGACTTATTGCGCATTACCGAGCTAACGTGGATTGTAAAAGATTGCAAGTTAGATTGAATGGGAAAAAGAAAAGCTGATATTTCAAGGAATGAGAAAATGATTGAGATTTCAGTAGCACCAAAAATAAGAACGAAATAGATGGTGAAGAAGAAGCGCAAAGTAATCTTAGGACCATCTTGGATTCGAGAGATGAGCAAGCAGAGGGTTGATCAAAACATCAATACGGTAGAGTGGCTACAAAAGCAAAAATGTTTTTACGGGAGTTAAGCAAGTGCAGTTTTAGAACATGTGCATTGGGTTCTTAGGCTACTTGGCGCCCAAAGGAAGAGTGGTGCGAATCAAAGAAAGGTCACGACCACTGCAATTCTCCGTGGACATAATATCTAATAAATATCAGAAACTCCGTCGGATTAGGGGCTAAGAATTGACAACTTGTAATAGGTGTTGCAAGTGGTTGATATATTGAATGGGTAAACGGGAAAAGATGTATCGTATGGTGAACGAGACAATGCAAAGGAAGTTATGTGGTTTCGAAAGTTCGGCGGATGAGTATGGCAGTGATAGTACCATCCATGTAAAAATACTTATGCATTGACTCATCAAAGATCTGACTTTGGTGTTTCAATTTTTAAAAGAATTTGATAGCACCTACCTGTTTTGGTGGTTGAGGAAGAAGAGGGGTTGAATGAGCCGTTGAGAATGATGCGAGTAATTGTCGTGACATATGAGATGAGTGCATGGAGTAAGGAAGCATTTATCAAGTTGACTTACTGGCCTGATCAAAGTATAGCATGGAAGCGTGTTGGATTACAAGAAGTCAAGGATGAGACGGCAGTGTCAGCCGAAGATGAACCAAGACAAAGAAGATGAATGGAGATAGTCATGGACTAGATTTGGAGATAGCCATTACTCGGAGAAGGTTAATCTAGTGGCAGATGCGATTAGTCGCATAAAGGAAAGTGTTTTGGTAGAGAAGAAAGCAGAACAACTGATTGTAATGGTTGAAATGCTGCGAGTTAAAGGATTATTATTTGAAGCAGTTGCTATGGGTGGATGAAAGTCTGATATAACAACGGATTAAACCAGATCATTAGACACCAAGTGGGTTGCTGCAAGTTACCAATGCTTGAATGGAAGGGGAACTTAATCACAATGTATTTTTTTAGATGGACTGTCCATGAATAACAAATCTCTAGGGATCACTACGGATTACAGTGGTCTACTTAATTAAGGATGCACATTTCAGTTTAAGAGAGGATGTAGTGGATAAGTGTGCTTAGTTGGGAAAAAACAAGATGGTGAGATTTCATTAAGTTTTGTTAGCACCATGTCAAACCAGACGAAAGTTTCGGTTCGGATTTTGGATGGTATTTCCGAAAAGCATTGAGCATAGAGTACACTTGTCATAAACTGGAGAATACATGGCATCATTTCTCTTTTGGATTTTAAAAAAAAATCAAACTGGAAGATAATTTGTTTTTGGAATCAAACAACATGTTGAATCAAAGTGGGAAAAAAAATTCTACTGCTAAAAGTGACGAAGGAAATGTGGGATGGTAGAAAGCGGTAATTTACTTGCAAAAAAAAATATGAGCGGTGCTCCAGAGTCGCTATATGTTCATCAGTTGGTCAAGGCTAAATTCGAGGACGAATTTCATTTAAGTGGGGGAGAGTTGTAACGATCCGCTCCCGGAGTATTTTTAAATTCGAATTAAATAAATCATGAGAGGTTTAATTGTACAAGGAGCGTATTTTTCTAACTTGCATTCATGAGGGTTGGAAGAATGAGCCACATTTTAGACTAAGTGTCGGATGTTCGGTAAGCACATAGAGCGATCAAAGTCTAAGTAAGAGAATCATAGAGTGCTAGTTTACCTATAGAAATTTTGGCTATTGGAGAATGCAGGTTCTAAGTAAGACAAGTTTGATCAGGTGCAACTGGCGAGATTATACGAAAGAAAGGTCGGGTCTACGGGAGTCATATAAAGCAATAGGTATAGATATTATTGGAGCCATTGATGATAAGTCTGACCAAGCTAAATAAGGAAACAACACTTAATGGCCGGCTTGATGAGCAAGTCCTGAAATAATTATAAAAGGAGACTCCAACCTTCATTTCTCACTCAACTCATAAAGAAGAATTAGAAAGAAGCCAGAGCATGAACGAAGTTCTAGAGAGAAGATTTCAAGAAGAAGGATCTAACAAGGAGGAGCCGAGGAGTTCTTCGCCATGAAATGCATGAAGGTTAAGATTCTTCGATTTTTTAAGATCAATCGAGGTGAAGATGTGATTCGTGGTAGTCCAATATGAATTATTTTACTTGGTTTGATTCATTACGAACAAGTTTAAGTTGGAATTGAAATTGTTTATAGAAAGTTCGTTCATTACGTTCATAGGGAAATTCATGATATAATTCGTTAATGGAATCTTCGTTCATTGTGTTCTTAGGATATGCACGCTAGATTTGGTGGATTAATTAATAAGTTTGGCTAAGTCGTTTATTCGAAAAATGGATGTCTGATCTTGAAAACCTAGTCAGGAAATTTACAATGTGTTAAGGGAAAGAGTACCTCCAGAAAGTTATAAACACATACTAAGATATACCCTAGAAACATCATACCACACATCCTTTGCGCAAGACATAGACTGTCGGTATCTTTCCACCCTTACACACAAATCCAATTTTCGAAAAGCGGCCAGCCAGGACAGAACTGACCGGCCTACCCTGCTCTGATACCAAATTAAAACGCCCCAACCCGAAAATCTTTGCGAAGTCGTACGAGAAATTTCAAGTAAAAAAAACTGGAAATCTTTCATTAAGTAAACATAAGTATATATTGCAATTTTAATAATAAATCCGAGTAAATATATCATAATCGTATGAAATAAGGTTCGTAAAAATTCACATGAAAATTCCATAACAATCGCAATACTGAATACCCCGTCCTGATGGTCTTCATCGTCTTGTGCTCTGGTCCAAACAACTACTAGTCTCTTGCATCACAAAAGGAGACATGAGCATACAAAAGTACTTAGTGAGGACATTCAATACCGCCCACTACAGTCCAATAAACAATCAATCAAATTCCACATTCCAACCAAACAACCTAGGAGATCTATTCTACCAACTTAGCAATTAGTTTTTCGTCATTTCTTACTTAGCTATTTTTCCTATTACTTATCCATTTTCATGCATCAAAACAAAAAACCTAACATCCAGTTCTATCATTCCTTTACTTTAACATTTCCTAACAATCCAACCTGAAGATCCATCAGCCTTTGGCTTTAGCCAAACCTTTGGCCGAAGCCAACCTATGTCCGTAGACAAACCTGCGGCCGTAGCCGTACCTGCCGTAGCCGTACCTGCAGCCGTACCCATACATGCGGCCGTACCTAAGGCCGAAGCCGTACCTGCGACCCGTTGGTCCATTATGGCCCGTAGCCAAACCTTCAACCCAAAGGCCCATAGCCGTTTACTTAACAATTTCCTTAATTAACTCAATTCAGCTACTCTTTCCTTAAACACATTATAAAATTCATGACTAGGTTTTCAAGATCAAACATCCATTTTTCGAATAAACGACTTAGCCAACTTATTAATCAATCAACCAAATTTAGCATGCATATCCTAAGAAAACAATGAACGAACATTTCATAAACGAATTCTATCATGAATTTTCTTATGAACGGAATGAACAAACTTTCTGTAAACGATTTCAATTCCAAATTAAACCCATTCCTAATGAATCAAACCAAGTAAAACAATTCATATTGGACTGCCACGAATCAAATCCTCACCTCGATTGATCTTAAAAGATCGAAGGCTCTGAACCTTCATGCGTTTTATGGCGAAGAACTCCTAGACTCCTCCTTGTTCGATCCTTCTTCTCGAAATCTTCTCTCTAAAACTTCATTCATGCTCTGGCTTCTCTCTAAGTCTTCTTTATGAGTTGAGTGAGAAATGAAGGCTAGAGGTCTCCTTTTATACTTATTTCAGGACTTGCTCACCAAGCCGTCCATTAAGTGTTGTTTATTTATTTAGCTTGGTTAAACTTATCACCAATGGCTCCAATGATATCTACGCTTATTGCCTTATATGACTCCCGCAGACCCGACCTTCCTTTCGTATAATCTCGTCAGTTACACCTGATCAAACTTGACTTTTTTAGAACCCGCATTCTCCGATAGCCAAAATTTCCAATAGTTAAACTGGAAGTCTATAATTCCCTTACTTAGACTTTGATCGCTCTACGTGTTTAACGAACATCCGACACTTAGTCAAAAATGTGGCTCATTCTTCCAACCCTCATGAATACAAGTGTTTCCACACCTAGAAAAATACACTCCTTGTACAATTAAACCTCTCACGATTTATTTCCTTCGAATTTAAAATTACTCCTAGAGCATTCGTTACACCTAGCATCTCACCGCTCCACTCAAAAATTAGAGTCACTCATTTGGGCAATGGAAAGTATGAGGAACCCGACTCCCAAAATCCTAACCTTTTCCAAATCCACCACAGCGCCTCCATCTTCACAGGTCCGAGAGCTCATGCCGGAAAGGATACAAACCATAAGAACCGTCATCTCCCAGGAAGTCCCGTCGTCAACGAAATCCTTCACAAGATCTGGCATAAAACCTTGAGTCTCAATTACTGGCTAGCAGACTCCAGCCTCTTTCCGTTGTTCTCAAATAGAGCATATCAACCGAAGAACCAATCAGCCACCAAAACCTCCAGTTTTTGTATGCATCCACCGCTCTAAGGATCTACCCGAATTGCAGAGGAGAGATACATTGCCAATCACTGACTTGCTCGGACATGAAGTCGCATAGTGATCGGCTGTCACATCTCCAACATATCCACGCTTCGAACGATCTTCTTCGACTTTTTGTCTCGTGTGTGACACATGACTTTCGTCTGCTCTAACCTACTCGACGCTCTGCCTCTCTCCATTTGCGTCCTCTACCTACCACGGTAATGCTCCATAGCTTCTCTCTGTAACTTCGGTACGATTGTTATCCTGAACATAAGCTTCCTTTGTCTTCCGTTTCTGAGTCTTCCCTACACGCTCTCGTATACGCCTTTAGCCTTCCAGACTATGTCCTCAAAAGCCGCGTAGTGTTGAGGTCTAGGACTTGCTCAAGCGACGCTACGATCTGGATATACTTGTGTCTTGGAAGACCCTTCAAAAACTCTCTTAACCATCTTGGATTCTTCTATGTTTTCTCCCAACGAGGCTGGCCTTGGATGATAACTAGATAGTCTTTCCCGCAAAGTCATCCACGGTATCACTATCATCCAAAACTGGTCTGTCAAGTATGCTCAATCCAAGAGAAACGGGGGTGATGGGAACTTTTCAGAGAACTGACAGAGTTGCCGGAGAATGAAGACACTTCACCAAGACAATGAGAAGAAAAAAAGTTGGAAAAAAATGGATTAGCACCTTGCAAAAATTAATTGGTCTTAGTTAGTGTATGCAGACAGTGCAGTGCCTATGTATTTAGGAGCCAAAGTCGAACTATAAAAATATATGAAGTATAGATTTTGAAAATATTGGTTTTTTTAAATCTAAAATTACAAATATGATGAAAACTGATACTAAAATGATATAAAGTTTTCGTATTTTGGTGTTTAAAATTTTATTTTCATGCATATTTTTAATTAAGCATTATAATATATCATGCATTTTTTCTAATAAATTTTCATTAGATTTTTAAAAATATACGATAAATTTACTATAGTTTGTACTTCTTATTTGTATTATTGCTATTGGTGTAAATTTTTAACTAAGGCGTACTATTAGTGTAAGTTATTTAACATGTTAGAAAGTATGACTTACATTTAAAATCATTTAACATGCAAATTACTTATTTTACTTCTTACCAAAATTTCACTTACTGAAACCATTTCAATATACACCTATAAGCATCGATCATTTTCATAAAGTAAATTTGAAATGAGAAAAATTGAAAGAGGAGAGAGGCGTATTGACATTTTATTGAGTTCACGAAAAGCGGTAGAGAAAGAAGAGCGGTTTGGCTTGTGAACTCTAAAAGTCATCTACTCTACAATGGACTGACGGTAGAGAGGTGTGCTGCCCGTGTCCTGTGGCCTCTTTACAACTATGGAATATAACTATTTATTACTTTCTCTTTGGTTTTATAATAATCACTTTTAAATGTATATCGTAAGTAATTACTTATTACGAAAACAAGAAATGGAAAAGAAAAAAATAATATATATGCAATAGGTTTCATTTGAGAAACCAATAACAAACCTTCTTATAGTTCTTATATCGCCTATAAACCATTAACAAAGCTTCTACACATCTTTGATTTTTCGTTATATTTATATGAAATAGAAGAAGAAAATTGAATTGGGGATTTAGACTAGAAAGAACCTCTCTTTGATTACCAAAAAAAACATTCAAGGTCAACCCGATTAATACGGAGATTGCTCATAAACAATGGTGGATGTACAGCATGTGTTCAACCTTTTCCGGTTCGTGTTTGATTTATTATTTATCTTCTCCAATTGTTAGTTTGCCTAAGTAGATTTTGAGATTATCCGATTGTGCTTAAAGGTAAATAAAAGACATCATAAATCTACAACCAGTTTTAAAGATTCGGTTTACAAATTAATACTTGCATTTGGCTCATGCAACTCTATTTCTAGTTTGTACAGAGTTTTAGGCAGTTTAACATGCCTTAAACGTATGAACAATACCAATATGTATAAATTGGATGAACTCAAGTTAAAGATGAGTACCAATTTAAAGCCTAAATGTATTTCCATCAAGTCGGAGCTTTCTTTGCAAGATCCTGTTTAAAATTGAATATGCAGTAGCTCGGAATACAAGGAGTTGCCTCACACTCCTACGCTTGGAATTTGAATCCTTTATATGGCTATGAAATGCATGAAGACCTTCCGACAACTACACATGATATTAATAATATATTACTCAAAATGGTGAAATATTGAATCTGAAGAATGGGCTGTATTTACACTATACTCCCTCTCTTTCATATAGATAGATTTTTAGGATTTTCACACATATTGATAAAATGCATTAAACCACTATAATAAATGGATTGATTTATATAATTTTTAATTTTCAATAATTTTTGACCAATAGTAACTCAATAAAATCAATTAATTTTTTTAAAAGTTTGCAATATTTTTATAGAAAACACAAAACATTTATTTTTATGAAGCATTTTGTTTCCTTAAAACATCTATTATAATGAAATGGAAGGAGTATTTGGAATAGTTTAACAAAAGCAAAGAGAAATTTGGCATTTTGTGATCATACATGTGCCAAGAACTCAAAGTACATGGATAGAAAGCCTTGCACGATGTCAGCCGTCCTATGTCATTTACATAAATACAAATTTCTCAATTTGTTTACATTGTCTTTATAGAGTGTGTTATTATTTTATTGATGACAAAAAAACATTATTTTTTTTCAGAAAGTTGTCTTAGTACCAGCAAGCACTCAACATCACATTTGTCTTTAACCATATGATGAGAGCATTATAATCGACCTAGTTCAAATCTACAATGTAATTAATTGTTTCTTAGTTCATAGTGACTTTTGAGATCAGCACGAAAACATATCGACGTCTTATCTCCCTTACCCTCTTCACTCTCCAGTCTCCAGAACGGTCCATATGTATATATTCAGCCCAAAAGCTAGAAACCTATTTCTCTTACGACGAGTTAGGTCGCTTAGTTCGGCCATATAATTTTTTATCTTTAACTAATATTTGTATTATAATTCAGCCCAAAATACCAGAAACCCATATCTCTTACGACGAGTCAGGTCGCCTAATTTGACCATATAAATTTTGATCATAATCTTTGCTAGATCAGCAAACCTTATTTAACACTTAAACTAAATTTTAACCTGCGCAAAAAAAAAAATTAGATAAAAATTTATATTATCATTTTTTCTTTATTTGAAGTAAGTTTGGTTGTAACCTGAAGTCCAAATCAAATCCAAAAAAAAAAAAAATCTGATTCGTACATACTCAGTCCGAAATGTAAGAAATACCAGAATGAGTCTTGTAGGGTGGTACAAAAGATTTAAACCCGAAGTGTTATTAGCCGAACCCAAATGGATAACCCGAAAACTGAAAAACCAGAAACAATTCAAAAACCCGATCCAAAAGTTTAAATAATCACAAATATAAATATGTATTTCAAATATTCAATTATATATTTTTAGAAATGATATCTAAAAATAAGTACTTTAAATATTTAATTTTATTTAAATAAGTATTTATTTCTTATGTTTTGCTTTAAAATTTTGGATTTAACTTTGGATGTATTTGAACCGAACCAATATAACCCAAATTCTAATGATATATGTTTACTTTATGGATTTTAGGATGTCGTAGAAATTAGAACCAAAATCAATGCGTTATATCTGAATATGATCCATACTTACAAATTTACCAAAATGAGACCTAGGATATAATATAAATTAAAACCAAAATTCAAAATATCTAACACATATTCCAAGGGTATCTCAATGCCCAAGTCTAACTTAAAAAAAAAATTCTATATTTTTCAATTATTTTTATTTTTTGATAAAAAATTTTACATGTTTGTTGGAATAGTTATTAAAACTATACTCATAAAAATATCAATAATAATATGATCCATAGTAACTAATTATTAATATTTATTTTATCATATATGTATATAGTTTTAATACTCTATCTATAAGAGCTATATTATTTATTTGGTGAAGGTTTTGAAGAATTTGTTCCTTGCATTTGGATTAAAGTACAATTGTATATCTATAGATTTTTAGTCACATATAATTCTTTTTATATTAGTAAATAAAATATAATTGGTTAGTCATTCAAATTTAGTGTAAATATAAACTGAATTGATTATTTTTAAAAAATAGATTAGTTATTTATTTTCTTAATTTTAGGTTAGTGTATATATTTAATAATAATTAATTTAGGTAAAAAAAAAAACTAGTTAAAAGCAATGGTCTAGCCTACACTATTTTTAAATAGATTAAAATAGGACTCTAAACAAATAGAATAGATGTCTAGTCTTTTATTAACTGATTAAATAGAAGAACATTATTCTCTCGAGAGAGTATTTTATGCTAGTGTGAAGTCACACAGTCCCAGTTATTCTCTCTCTCGAGATAGTATTTTGTGCTCATGTGAAGTCACACAGCCCCAATCAAGGTTCTAAAATTTGGTCTAGGCGGCGCCGAGACCCTCGACTACGCGGCAACTTGGTCATTTCTGAAACGATTTTCCTAAAATCTGATTTATACTTATTTATACGATTCAAATCAATTTAAAGAATTCGAAATCAGTTAAAATCGATCTAAATTAGTCTACATATGCTAATTTAAGCAATAATATTAGTATAGATCCTCAAATTTATCTAATTTTGTTTGTTTTACATATCTAATTTTGATAATTTATAACAATAATTTTGTATTTTTACTTTAAAACTAAAATATTTCATATAAATATCATATATATATATATATATATATATATATATATATATATATATATATATATAATTCATTAACGACTAGACCTCCTTTAAGCTCCGAATAATCAGTCTAGTCGTTAGTCCTCTATAAAGCACCTAGTTACCGCCTAGCGATTTCTTGAACATTGGCCCCAATTATTCTCTCTCAAAACCTAGCGCTCGTTGACTTGAACTTTCTTTGCCGCCTTGCCTCTATGACGCCGTTCGTCGCTGCGAGAGGGCCTAGAATAGATTATCCCGCCTAGTCCACCTCCCTCCATGTGCGGTTGCCATTGGTGAAAAGTTTCTGTTTTGCAATGGGTATGCGAATTTGTAGCTCCGGCCTTAGTTCCATTCTGAGGTGGTCATGTACAGTGTCTTGGCTTCTCTAGCGATTAGGCCGGCTCTCCACTTCTTCTCTCCACCGATCAAAGTCTCTCCTCTCCCAACATCTAGGTTATTTCGATGGGTGTGGTACCCAAATGTCGCTTTTTGCCATCTCGATCCAAGGTATTATGGGTATGCCCCCACTGAGCTAGAGGTCCTTGGATCTCAAACTCCGTTGTGGAGTTGCTTACCCATAGAGTCAAACTAGGTGATCTACTATTGAGTGATGCTTTAATTAGCTCTTCTTCCTCCTTTTTCGTGTTGATTGGCGTTGCTTGTGAGTCTTGATTCGAAATGTAGGTTTAATCGAGTAAGGCTGTGGAGATTCTTTGATTTCAATTCATGAAGCTTGGGGTCGCACCTTGTATCTGGAGGAAATTTACGATTGGGTGAGTTGAGCGCTTGTAAGGTTTTAACCTTGAATTTAAGCTTTAATTTAGAATGAACACAATCTCTCCAAAACGTATGATCTTTTGATTTGCAAAAAAGTCTTAATACAATACTTGAAAGATGAGTCACAAAGCTTTTTAATCTCAATCTCTCTTTTTGTTTTGAACCATATGAATAACTTGTGAGGTTTTAGGCTATTCATAGCCCTAACTAGGTTCCTAGTTTCTATAGGCTTATGAAAAATACCTCATAAACATACTAGACTTTGTATAACTTGACCGGCACTAATACATAACGGAAAAAAAAATCTCTTCTTTGTTTACAAGATCTGGATATTGGGGCGAGAGTTAAATCAATTTAGGCCCACTTGTTTCTACAGTGCTATTAAGAACATGTGGTCCATGTTTTCCTATCTTTGCCGGAATTAGGTTTCAGATCTTTCCCATCCCAGACATAGAGGGCAATCATTGAGCGGGTTTGTGTCTACTTCTTGCTAACGTCGTGTTCCTCAATATCTGGTCTTCGGGTCTCCCCATTCTTGTCCATCTTGATTTGATCTTTTATCTGACTTTTCAAGACCATATCGTAACGGTTATCTTCCCCTCGAAACAGAACGGTTTCAGCTTCGGTTGTCATTTGATTACATGTTTAAAAACTTTTTTACCGTGTAATCAAGAATAGAGGCGTGACAGCTTGTTTAACATCATCTTGTAACTTCAACGTTCATTTTCGTAATGATATTTATAATATAGCAGAAAAAAATTAGAAGAGCATGAAACAATCATTTTATTTCTGTAAGCAATCCGTTTTTTGCTTTGTCATATCGGCGAAGTTGGTAGAGACATCTATGTAAGTAAAATACTATAAATGCATGTGTTTGACTCCAAATGTTAAGTTGTTAGTTATAGCTATATAGGTTTTCAATAGATGTTTTTGTTTTATTCTACTTTATTATACATAATTATAAAAAGAATAATATGTCCAAAAAGAAAGGTTATAAATCAAACTTATTTTTTTTTTGGTCTTCAGTTACTACTCTATAACAATGGTATGTTAATTTGGAAAGCAATAAATTTCTAATATTATAAAAATGGAAATGTCAGTTGAACTTAAATTTGTGTTCATACTTTCCATTACGAAATGAATATATATACACCAACTATGTCATTTTAGATACAAAAACAAATCAAGAGTCTCTACCCATGTTACTGTGGATGCATGTTTCACATTAAGTATTTTATCCAACTCGGGTTGGTCGATAGAAATAGTTTTAAATTTTAGTATATGATAATGATATTAGTAATTCTTCTTTTCAACCACTTGTAATTGAACTATTCATTTCTTTATATATTTCATATTATATTATTATATACATTAGTCACCTATGCAATTGATTTTCTAGACTAAAAATATTATATAATAATTAACTATAATTATTTGACTCGAGCTTCAACATGAAAGGTCTAAAACCTAGAACATGTTTGCTTTTTCCAAACAAGATTGTTTTATTAGAAATCTTTTAAACATAGAACACATATTTATGTCTAATCAGAATTACACTTCTTCACACACACGTTAATTATCACTGACCAATCTCTAATCTCCTAAACAATCAATCTAATATATCTCACATTTTCTTTCTTGCGCTTTGACTTTGCATACACGTTTTTTAAATCTCTCAAAGCCTAAAGAAACACAAAACAACTTCTTAAACTCTTCATATCGCTCGTAGAATTCCTAATCCTAGATGTATTTTAGATAAACTCAAATCCACATGATTCATCTTTATCTTTATCATTAAACAACTTGAAATAATTTTCTTATTCTATTGTTATCTTCAGCTTACAACCATAAAACTTGCCACATCATCACAACAAAAAACGTTCCCGCGAACTCTTTGATCAACGCTTAAGTGTTGACTTACAACTTTGTGTTCAACCTCAAAATCATACTTTAACAAATCTGGTCTCAACAATTTCCCTCTTTTTATATGAGTATGTCAACCAAACCACTTGCACTTATAGCCAATCAAAGAACCAATAATAAGCAACGATTCAGCATTAGACAAAGAGATGTCGTGCTCCTCTAAAGATGTTGTGCTCCCCCTAAATTACTGAATATCCTTCAAATCGCTCCTCCTACTTGTGTGCATACTTACATAAAAACATAGACCTGGCCAGAGAAGACCACCTCTTTCAAACATGATGTAGTTTCTCAACCAGCATGCTTTCATCTATTACATTTGAAACTTCATAGGTGGTACTCATGAGGGTTGAAGACTGTTGAGATGCATTCTTGACTGCATATCTATGGAGCTCTCTTTCATTAACACTTGTATCTCTGCAATGCATGTTTTCACGTTGAACAAGTCACAAAAAACTATTACAATCTTGGATTTTTCTCCATTTTCACCATCTTCAAAAAATGACATACTCTTTATTTTTTGAACTTAACTGATCTGAGTTACAAATTACTTCAAAATCATCTTCACTACTATCTTTGTCATCCTCTGAATACATAAAAAATTAGCTATCCAAAATTTTCCGTAATACCTTGGTTCAATGAAGTAATTGTTATTTTTTATAGGCTTGTCGAATATCGTTAATGCGTTCATCACAATATCTTGCAATATGTCCTCTTTTGCCACACGAATAACACCTCTGCTGAATCTCTGATTCTTAACAGTTCCAACCACTTTGTTTGTTAGTCGTGCTTGCTAAACCTTATTTTGAGCTTTGACAACAACACACGTTTTGCAAATACAAGTTAGTAACTTTGTTTGTCTATGGTGCAGGTTGCACAACTATTTTTGTTTCAACAGCAAAAATAGGCTCAGAAAGAATAGATTCAACAAGAACATGCTCAACACGAACAAAAAATTTCAATCATATATGACTTTGAGTATTGATTACCTGATTTGTTACTATGTATTCTTTGTATCCAAGCCCTCAGTTAAATTTTGGAGGTTGTCCCATTGCCAAGATTGAGCCAAGTCTTTTCTTCTCGTGTTCAACATCTTCGCTTTCCTGTGGTTGTCTCTTAAACTATGTTCAAGACTTTGTTCTTTTCTACTTCCTGCGAAAAAAGCTTTGACAGTCTACTTATCTTTGCTTCTAGCTCAAGTGTGTTTTTATGTGCAGCTTGTCTGTTCTTTTGCAACTCATTATCCGACCTTGAAAAAGTCAATGTTTCAAGTGTCACATGTTTTTCCATCTCCATTATATTAATATGAGCTTCTACCATGACATTATTCTTGGCAGATTCTAACTGCTCAACTCAACCCAACTGTCAGAGAGCTTGCGGTATTCCACCTTTGGTTTATATCTTCATCATCATCATAATCAGAATCTGAGTTGTTCATTTTTGCTAATCAGTGCAACATATTGGGCATCCCGTCTTTATTAGCCTCTTCATCGGAGTCAGTGTAACTGAAACTTAGAAACGCTTTATCATCTCTCTTTTGAAGGTTTGGACACTCTGTTTTGATGTGCCCATATCCCTTACATTCACTACATTTAAGCTCCTTACGTTTGGTGAGTGGACACTCTGATTTGTAGTGTGCAATCCCTTCACATTCATAGCATTGAACATCGTTTCTTCTGCTCTTTTGATTCATGTTACGATGTGAGTCTGAGCTTCTTCCTTGACCACTCTCAATTCATTTTAAAGAATGTTTGAAATTACGAGCCAATGAACCAATACTATCATCTATTTGCCGAGTTAGACTTTCATGTAGTGCTTTTACATGATCAAATTCTTTTTCAGCAGCAAATGCAATATCTTTCACACTTTTGGGGCGATGAAAAAATGATTCCATTATCTTTTCCATTTGAAAATTCCAACAAGTTGTGCGAATTTCATCTCATCAGTGTTCACACCCACTTTCAATAAAGCCTTCTATGATGACAACTTTCCAGGAAGACATCAGATTAACTTCTTAACCAACTTCTTATCCTTATAATTCTTCCCTAAGACAATAGCTTTGTTAGCGATAAAGTTAGTTTGAGCTAAACCAGTAAACCATTCATCATCCTTCATCCTCAAATTCTCAAACTGAGAGGCAAGAAAATCCAATCTAGTTCTTTTGACATCATCGGTTCCTTCATAGTAATCAATCAATGTGTTCCAAACCTCTTTAGCTGATACACAACCCTAAACAAGCTTGAATTGGTCAGAATCAATAGCATTGAAGATTTCAGAAATTGCTTTGGAGTTGAATTTGGATCCTAACTTTTTAGTTGTTGTCCACATATCTTTGGGTTTATATTCTAGCTCACCATTGACGGTGTCGACTGTGGGTTCTGTCCAACCAAGTTCTACAGCTGACAAGACATCTTCATCAATCCCTTTGAGTCGTTGTTTCATTCTTACTTTCTAGTGCCCAAAGTTATTCTTGTCCAGCATTAGAGTTCTCTGAAAAAGCAATAGCTACTCTGATGAATCCATGTTTGTTACAGAATCTCAACATGTGTTTAGATTACCTAATCTAAGAGGTGACCTGCTCTGCTACCAAATGTAAAACCTAGAACACAGATGCATATCAAAGAACACATTTGCTTCTTCCAAACAAGATTGTTTTTTTAGAAATCTTATAAACAAAGAACACATGTTTCTGTCTAATCAGAATTACATGCCTTCACACACACGTGAATTGTCACTGACCAATCTCTAATCTCCTAAAAAATCAATCTAATATATCTCACGTTTTTCTTCTTGCTCAATGACTTTGCAGACACATTTTAAAATCTCTCAAAGCCTAAAAAACACAAAACAACTTCTTCAACTCTTTATATCGCTCGTAGAGTTTATAATCTTAGTTGTATTTTGAATAAGTTTAAATCCACCTGATTTATCTTTATATTCAAACCCCTTAACGTAATTTCCTTATTATGTTGTTACTTCAGCTTACAACCATAAAACTTTCCACGTCATCACAACAAGAAACATTCCCGCGAACTTTTTGAAGTCCAACGCTTAAATGTTGACTTTCAACCTTGTGTTCAACCTCAAAATCATGATTTAACAAAATCTGGTTTCAACAAAAGAAAACCATTCCTTCAAAAGTTTGTATTACAACTATGAACACTATTTTCTATTAGCAATCTAGCGTTCACTTGCTCTCAAAATGATACATGACTTTTTTGCCAACAATGATACATGAATTTATTGGCCGAAAACAAATGATAAATGACAAAACAACGCGTACAAAATTAATTGATCAGATCAGCTAGGTGGATATCTATAATTGGAAATAGTGATATCCGAACGATAAAATTCTATAAATCTGAAACGATTGTTACAAATTGAAAGAAAACCATCATAGTAATGTTGTGGTGTGGTTTGGTTTCGTGTTTAGTTTAAGGATTAGTGATTAAGTGTTATTGTGTCCTATATTCAATATTTAAAAGATGTAACTTATGATATTTATTGGTTCATTATATTAATATTTTAAACGTAATTTTTTTGACATCAAGTTACATACTCAATTAAAATATTACTAACCAAACTGGAGCTTCCGTGTCAAGATAAACAAAACAAGACGGTTGGTTATGAGCAACATATGAAAAAAAATTTAATCTTGTATTTTGAGTTTAGAGTACATGCATGATCTCAAACATGCTGAAACTTTTATTTAGTCTTTATATTTCGTCCAATATGTTGTAAAATCAAGTCATTCTTCTAGTTCTGAAACTATTTTCACCAATTTAGAAAAAATTATCGCAAAAGTCACTTAAAATTGTCTAAGAGTTTTTATACATTTCATCACCCATATAAAGATATAAATTCCTCATGCAGATGTGAGAGACTGACTTTTACATTTCTTTTATTAATCCTTCAAAATATTTTAGTGTACTATGTCAGCCTTATCCAGAGAATACATATTTATCCTTCCAAGATCCATCCGTAAAGCACTATCTTCCTAGGAGAATTTTTGTCTCCTTTTGCAACATTGACACATATGCTTCATTCCAAAGTAATGCTTCTATTTTGACCATTTATAAGGAATTGTGGGGGGTCTTTGTCATCAGACCATATCATTATGCCATTTCCATACCAAAGAATCTACACAAAATGATGACCATCAATATATCATCCTATTCTCCAAAAAACAAAATAATTTATATTGGCAAAGGCCAACTACATAGGAAATTGTTTGGAATAATTAGAATTTTTGATAGGGCCACTATTTGAATTGCTCGGGTGGGGCATTCAAAATTAATGATTTATTGTTTCCTCCTCTGCTCAACATCGAAAACACTTTGTATCACATTTAATATCTCTCATATTAAGATTCCTCTTATCCGATAAATACCCATAAATAATTTACCATATAAAATGTTTCAACTTTGGAGAACATCTGATTATCCAAACAAAAGCCGTTAATTCCTTAGTATCAGGTCCAAATACTGCTTCATATGTTTCTTTATCCGGGTAAATATGTTCTATATGATATACAAATTCATCTGTATATTTCTTGAATTGTGTAAAATGCCATTCATGCTCAAAAAAAATACCCTTATTAATAGTTATATCTCCATAATCAACCAAATTTCTTATTAAATATGTATTCCATGTAGATAATGTAGTGATGAGTTGATCTACGGTAATGCATGATACATGTTGTTGAAATTACTTTTTTGTTGAGATAAAAGAGAGAATTTATTCTTTTTTTAAAAGGTAAAATCTTGGAGATTATGTAATGCTCACTATCAAACTTTTTTTATAAACTGTAGTTATATTCTTTATTTCTCTCTTCATATTTGGATTCCTATCTAATAATCTATGATGTAAGCTGGTACATGAAGAATAAAACATAAAGATTTTTATTATTTTATTTAATTAATGGAAATATGCAAATTTAATTAGAATTTAATCTATTTCACATCTTTAAAAGCGGAAGGAAGGAGAGGAATGCCAATGGTTTAGTATGCTCAGCCATCTCTCCTGATCGAGAAGGATACTTATTAGGTTTCATTAGACAGAAAGGCTTGAAAATCCTTCCCTACTACATTCTTAATTTTTTATATAAATTATTGTATACATAAATGTCATTGTAGTGGATACAGTTTAGTGCTAAAGAGTGATTAGTTCTTTTAACATCACTAGTAGTTAAGGGTCTCTCGGTGTAATTAATCTTCTGATCAAAAACTGTATTTCTTAAAAAGATTTAGTCTTATCTTTCAATGAAAAGTTCAAAGAAGATTAAAGATTCTCATAATTTATATCCAAAGACTCTATTAATTGTAAATTTGGATTATGAATTCAGAAAAATAATTTTTGAATTGGAAAACGATTTACAATTCGATAAGCATAACAAGAAAACCCATGGATGGAGCCAAAAAAGTATTTTCTAATCATAACTAAATTTTCAGTTCTATTTTTTGTTTGGTATAGAAAAATTTTAAGCAAAATTGTTTTTAAACGAGAAATCTGGTTTACTAAAGGCGTTGACATATTATATTATTTGAGCTTGGTGAAATATAATAATTTTTCTAAGGATTTCGTTAAACATAAATTAAAAACGAAATAACTAGAAAAGTTTTAGTTTACATTTTCTATCTTCTAGAAGGATCATCAATAAATCAATTTTTTTTTTGTAAAAAAATTAATACAAAAAGCTAACATAGATGTTATGAATCAAATTTTGATTTCGTTCTCATCTTATTTATTTGGGACTTTTAACATCCATCATAATGGGGCCGAATGAAACCAAAGTTTTATGTTCAGTTTTGAATTATAGAGAAGTCAATAGATGTATAATTGATCAATCGACGTTGACTAAAAATATTAGACTTCCAATCTAACGACGTGGGTACCGCTAGCCACTCTAAATTCTGAATTGTCTTTAATTTTTATTAGAGATGATTTTCTCTATTGGAATTTTCAAACAGTTGTGTATTGAAGTTGGACAGATTCAATTAATATAGATTCAAAAGCTGAAATCTTACATCAACCATCAATAGGGTTAGACAAGATGTCTATAAAACACTCCAAATAACCTCATCACATGTATCTGAACAATTTTCATGTAGCTTTGACTGAACTTCCTTCTTGGATCATCAAAACATCACCCATTAATATAGCACCAATATTATTTAATTCTAAATTAAGGAAATACCTATAGTAACCTCCTTAAATTATAGTATTACTTCATCAAGACCATAAATACGAGCGATGCCGTCGCCCACTTGAAGTACGGTACCGGTATTTACAATCGTCACTTCTCTATTATATTGCTCAATACGTTCACGGATAATATTACTAATTTCGTCGGCTCTAATGGTTACCATGAGTATTGTCCTAATTCTTTTTTGGAAGAAAAAAAAATAATGCCTATCATAATCGTAAGGAAAGGACTAATCAGTTATTTCTTTCATCGTACCAAACATACCAATATTTGCATTAATAGTACGTAAATGTAACTCGTTACTCAAACAACTATTTAGGGTTCCTATAGCTCCCTGTAAAGCTTGTTGGAAAACCCGTTCACGGACTTGATTAATTGTTCTTTGTTGCTCAAAAAGAATGGTTTCGTTTTTGTAATTTTCTAATTGTTTCAAAGTCCTATAAGTTGAATTAATCAAATTTACTTTTTCTCGTTCGATTTCAGAGTATCCATTTACGCGAAACTGATCCGCCTCCGTTTCTACTTTACGCAGGCGAGCTCGGGCGTTTTCTAATTGTTGAATAGCTCCTTCACGTAGTTCTTCTGAATTTCGAATAGTATTTAATATCCTCTGCTTTCGGTTATCTAATAAATCATTTAATGAAAGTAGATTATCTTTCCATTCAGTAAAAAAAAAGTTCTATGATCCCTTCCCGAACCAAACATGAATCTTTCGATTCATTTGGCTCTCATGCTCACGTATTCCAATCATCATTTATCAATTATTTCTGATACTTTCATTCCCATATTTTTCATGTAATGAGCCTATCCTCTCCCAATTTTGTTGTATTCAATTCATATTCAATATATATTTCTATCGAAAAAGATCACCAATCCAAGACAAAACTATTTGGAGGATTCTTCTGACCAATAAAAAATTGATAATTGTCAGCAAAGTTGTTTCTTTTTTTCTTCAAATCCAAAGAATTTTTATTACTTTATACGTAGGTTATCAATTCTGCATTATACAAAAAGACTCAAAATTTTTTATCGACATGAGTGTTTTATATCGAAAAAAGTCGAACTATTCTTTTTGAAAATCTTATTCATTTTTTAATTAGACTACATATGGTAGAAAGAGTACCATGTTGCATCTGAACTTCAAACGGTTTAGTTTTAACCATGTTAATTAATGGTCCCAAATTTTTGGTTGATAGAGAATCAAAGTCAAGTAGACTTACCAAAGAATAACGAAATGCTATGGTTCTAAAATATGATTTTTTATTAAATTTTGTATTCAGAAGTAATTCGCGGGATTAGGCACTCTTTGCTAGTTATAGTGCCACTGGGCGAATCCAGCCTATTCTTGAAATGAACAACTCACACACACTCCCTTTCCAAAAAAGATCAATACACCGAAGACTACACTTAGATTTATTGGATTTGTTGCTAAAATATCGGTATTAAACCCGAAACTCCCGGCGGATGGCCAGTGACCCAAGTAAACGAAAGAATCGGTTAAATTTTTCATATAATTTCCTCTTCTAGCTAAACTATAAAAAAAAAGAACTCTGTCCTTTTTTTTTTATTCTTTTTTTTCAATAAAAAGAAAATTTCGTTTAATAATTTATAATTTAATTTACCTATTTGGATATTTATAAACAGAATCAAAAACCTATTCTATTTACAAATTTATTTTCCAAAAATTTTGAATTTTCAATAATAATAATGAGACTTAATTAGAATTAAGCTAGAATTTGAGACCAAGTTTTATGTTAATTTTAAAAAACCTAAACCTCCTTTTTGCGCAACACTCCTTAAAAAAAAGTTTCCATTAAACTAAAAAGAATAAGGGGAAGGAAGAAAGCGAATCGATGTGTTAATTCCCCATCCTCAAATTAGTCCTTCCCAAGGGTTGTTGTCTCAATGAATAATTGTAGGAGTGAAATCTTGATAGAATAAAAAAAAACTACGAAAAAAAAATTCATAATTTTCTTATTTCTAGGATTAAACAAAAGGATTCGCAAATAAAAGCGCTAATGCTACAACCAGGCCATAAATTGTTAAAGCTTCCATAAAAGCCAAACTAAGCAATAAAGTACCTCGTATTTTTCCTTCTGCCTCAGGTTGTCTCGCGATACCTTCGACAGCTTGACCCGCAGCTGTACCTTGACCAACTCCAGGTCCAATAGAAGCAAGCCCAACAGCCAACCCAGCAGCAATAACCGAAGCAGCAGAAACCAGTGGATTCATGATAAGTTCCTCACACCAAAATAAAGAAATAGTTAATGATACAATCATCCAATGACTTAGGACTTAATTATAATTAAGTCATCCCTAAGATTCATCCAGCCAAAATAACCAAAAACTTGATAAGAATTACTTTGATATTAGTTCCTATCCACGGGATTTTGAAAAATGCATAATATATATATATATACGACTTTTTTATGCCGTTTATTTTTTGTGAACCACTTTTTTCTTTTAATTCTTCGTTCTTTTTTTGATCGGTTTTTTCAGCCAATTCACAGATAAAAAGTAAGAACTTATAATCGAATCGTTATCTAAATAGAAATTCACAAAAGTAGTGGGGCAGATTATATAGATCTTTAACTCATATATACCTAGTCAATATCAAATATCACATATACAAGTGTTTCTTACATAACGTAAACCAACTATTCTATAATTGGGCTAACCTAAATTTGAAAAAAAAAATAGTTAATGATGACCCTCCATAGATTCACCTATATAAGCCGCAGCTAAGGTGGCAAAAATGAGAGCTTGAATCATGTTTTCATATTTTATTACCTCAATAAAATCTCATCCCTTCAATCAATTTGAGATACTTTTGATCTCACATGTCTCTTGAAAGGAGTAACAAGAATCTCACACTAGTGTATATTCAATATTCCCATATGAAAGAGTAACTAGTATATGGTCGGGTCGATTCAGTAAAGAAAAAAGGGAAATTCAAATTGACAGTCGTACTTCGTGAAAAGAAGATATTTTTTTTTTTGAATTAAACATTCCCTTATTTTCTAAATGAAAAAGTTGTGTAGTAATTCTTAGAATATTAATTTTACCTAGAAAAAAAGTTATAGACATACAAATTAGTCTTTCAATATTCTAAATTAGAAAATAAATTTTTAGTTTTATCAGTTAACTAGCATAATACCAAAAGGTGACCGTTCGCATCATGTATGTTTATTTGAATAATTAAAAAATTATGTGGTCTTTTTATCTGTACATGTAAGGTTTTAGGAGTGGGCATTTGGGAATCCATTCAGGTTCGGATCAGATCTATTGGGTTTTAGATTTTCTTGATTAAAGATTTCAGCCACATTCGAGTATTTATAAAGTTTGACTCGGATTCGGTTTGGGTTTGAATCTTTTTGAGTTCAGGTTCTATGGCTACGCCTTGTTAACACTCTTCGTCTTTCCACCTAGCTGCAAAATTTCACTGATTTTTTTTTGTTTTTAGTGGTAGAGTGTTTTGTGAATTTTGGTTTGTTTAATTTTGATTTTCTTTACTTGTCTAGTCTCTTTTGTGAGGATTAAGATTCTTTTTGGGGTCAAATGTAAGAATTAAAATTCTCTTGTTATATTTTGTTTCTAGTGATATCTTCTTTTTTCAAAAGACGATATTAATGGTTTCGCCTACTTTTGTATATAACTCCATGTATTTGGCAAATATTGTTTAACTTATATCCAACATGCTTTTAATATTGTCAATGAAAAAAACACCATGAGGGAATTTATTCCTTTATATCTTGGAATTCAGTTTTTCAAACTTTTACTGCTACTTCAAATCATATTAGCTTAACAAATTTTATGTATCGCCTTCGATCCACCAGACAATTAAGAAATTGGATTTTTTAGTGAGATATTTGCCAAAATGACCTAAATTTTTATATGAAAAATTTTATCCTAAATTTAATCAACTGAAAATAATATAAAAGAGTAGTGAAACAACAATTATCTCTTTATGACCAAACAAAAAACATGTAACCACTTTTACGGTTATAACCATGTAAAGTCTTCTAAAAAAAGTTCTCTCAAGTTATCGAAATCTTTTCTAGAAATTTTCTCATGTACATAATCTTAAAAAAAAAATATTTATAAAATATTTTGATGGAAACTAAATTAAAATCATGTAACTATAAATAATTATAAATTCTATAAATTTAGATTTACTAAAATTGAATTATTTTCAACAAAGATGAGTGAATATACGTTGTAAATCATGACTGTCATTAGTTTAGAGTTTGGTAACACAAGTTGTAGTATTTTTATTTTATTTTTAATGGTATATTTTAGAATATGAAAAAAAAATAATTTTTTTTTGATATATACGTGTTTATATTTTTACATATTAAAATCTTTTTAAGTAGATCTTATGTTTAATGAAATGTTTCTTGTTATTTAGTTAATTATTTAATTTTAGAGTTTAGAAGACTTCTTATAAAGTCTTTTGAGACAAATAGTAAATTTAAGGTTACAACATTTCTTTTAGTGCATTTTATGTTAGAAAATTTCACAAGAAATATTTTGAACATAAAATATTTAACTTAATTGAAATTTTTATCTTTTTTATAAAGAGATTTATACATTTTCTATTTTCCTCTCAAATGGCTGGAACAAAAATGTAATGTTTCTCAATCTAAAACTTTCGAACCTTTATATAATCTCTTTGAAATTAAAGACATTAAAATTTATATCAATTTTTTTCCTCATGTCTTTTTTACTATTTTAGGGTTTTTATTTCATTATTTTTACCTTCCACTCTTTTAAAGGTAGCATATAAATTTTATATATGTATTTTTTATGTTTTTATATGTTATATTCGAAAAAATTAGATTCAACCTAATGTAATTAATTTATTTATTATTTAAAGCATAAAAGATTTATTTTAAAATTTTCACTGTTTGAAGCAATTTTAAAATTTAGATATATAGGTTTTTCAGATCTAAAGATTATGTCAAACCTCAGATTTCAGTAGCAGACATCTTCATATACAGAGTTTTGAAAATTTTCTTTGCTTCAAAGCCATTAAAAATATTTTATATGAATTAAAGTAGGTTAGGGGTATCTAAACCCATAATGGACAAAAAAAAATTTATCGTAAAGAGAAGCGAGCGTTTTTTTGTTCTATTTTAGAAAGTTTCCATAAAATTATTTAGTAATCTACAAAAAAAACTATTTATTTCCTTAAACAAAAGTTACAAAATTATCTAATCTAATTAGTATATATATATAATATAATAGTTAATTATTTTGAATAATAATTTTTATAACCATATGTGTGTTTTCTATCATTTTTAAAATTTTATATTATTAAAATAAATTAACCAATCGCATTAAGTATATAATAAAAAAAAATTTTATATGTTGAAATTTGACTTTTTAGAAATGGCTATAAATTATTAAAAGTCTTAAAAACTTTGTGATCAATAAAATTTTGTTATAACCAAAATCCAAATAATCATAAAATTATATGGGTATGAAGATAATTTAATAGATAGCCAGATTACATAATACACTTAAATTAGACTATATACCATATAAAATATTTAAATATTTTAATTTAAAATTTTAGAATATATATAGTAATTAAATTGTTACAAAATTAATACTTTCAGTTTGTTATTAATTTTAAAAATAAAATTATAAAAATTATTCATTTAACAAATATTTTATAAAATATCAGACTAATAATACTATAACTAATACTTTAATCGAAGTATCTCGGCAAGCAAATTATTAGTCGATGATAACGTCTATGTTCACGCATATCGGAAAAATTAATACGTCCAAATCTATCCACCCGTCTCTTCGCTGTCTGAAAAAAAAAACCCGAATCCTGACCCGGATCCGGGTCCCCATCTCCAATCTGCCTACCACTTTCTTCTTTCCCCTAGAAAGCAACTTTTCACCTTTCCCGGGGAGACAGACAAGGCGACCCAAACTTGAAAAATGTACTCTGCCGCCATTCGCTCGCTTCCTATCGACGGTGGTGAGTACCATGGTCCTCTTGACGGAACTAATCTTCCCGGCGACGCCTGTTTGGTCTTAACCACTGACCCCAAACCCCGTCTCCGGTGGACGGCTGAGCTCCACGAGAGGTTCGTTGACGCCGTCACGCAGCTTGGCGGTCCCGATAGTAAGTAGTACTTTTCTACTGATTATTCTCTAGTTTTGTTACTGTCTTTTTTGGATCTTGTCTTGATGAAATGTGAGATAAGTGAAAGGTGTTGTCTTTTTCTCATTTTGCTTCTTCTCGTGAAGTCTTCGCCTTTTAATGTTTCTATAATGAGTTTTCTTGTTCTTACAAGACACTTGAATCGGTGTCTTACAAGATCTTAGCTTCCCAGAATAGAAGGATGTGTTGCAGTCTACAAAATTTATTTCCTTTTTTAGGATTATAATCAAGAATGTATTAAGCAGTGTCAGTATCATCTATGAAAGGTTGTTTTTTACTTTTTTTCTTGCTTTCTGTAATTAAGATCCTACTCAAGTTTTTGTCTTTTTCTAGATACTTGTTAAATGGAGACCCTTTCTTAGTCTCTGTCTGTTCATATTTACAGAAGCAACGCCCAAAACTATCATGAGAACAATGGGAGTGAAAGGTCTCACCCTCTACCACCTCAAATCACATCTTCAGGTTTCTCTCTTTGCCTTGAACCAAACTGATTCCACAGTCTTGTGGTTTTAACTAATGAGATTTTGTTGACTGGACTGGAGTTTGAGTTTCAGTTTAGCTTCCCATGTGTTATAGCAACAGATCCCAACAATTTGTGGGTGCTAAGCTTCTCTCATTTGTATGTGTTTTGCTCGAACAGAAATTTCGCCTAGGGAGGCAAGCTTGCAAAGAATCAACTGACAACTCCAAGGATGGTAATTTTTTCAAGTTAACCCTTTTTGTTGTTGTCTACATCTTTGTTTGGGAAGCTTTTTGGTTCCACTTTCCATTAATTTGGCTATTTGGATCCTCACTAGTGACACTTTGTAGACCTGAATCCTGTGTGAGGCCCAAGGGACTCTGCTGTTTCCTCACTGGTGTTTGCCAGAATATATATATAAGTTATCTGCTCATGGTTTTAGAGCCGCTTGTTAAAGAAAACTCAGATTTAGAAAAGTGAAAAAAAAAAGATAAATATAGTGTGGTAGTGGAACCCTGTTTTGATGAATCTCAGCTGTGTGTTCATATCTCGTGACATCCACTACTTCTGTGAACTTTATGATGCAGCGTCTTGTGTTGGGGAGAGTCAGGACACAGGTTCATCTTCTTCATCATCATTGAGAATGGCAGCGCAGGAGCAGAACGAGTAGTTTACATTTGAATTTTCTTTTGTTCTTACTGATTTGGTTTAGCGAATAAAAGTTTGATAAAACCTCTTTATTTGTATGCAAACCAGGGGTTACCAAGTCACTGAAGCTCTACGCGCTCAGATGGAAGTCCAAAGAAGACTACACGAGCAATTGGAGGTTATCTTTCTTCATTTCTCTGGCTGTTTGAACTTGAAGATACAAACAAACACCCTTGAGATTTGAGAATGAACCAGTGGACATAACCTTTGTAGTATGGGCAGGTGCAACGAAGACTCCAGCTTAGGATTGAAGCACAAGGAAAGTACCTGCAGTCGATTCTTGAGAAAGCTTGCAAGGCCTTTGACGAGCAAGCTGCTACTTTTGCTGGTCTTGAGGCAGCTAGGGAAGAGCTATCAGAGCTAGCCATCAAAGTCTCCAATAGCACAACAGTCCCATTCTTCGATGCAACAAAGATGATGATGATGCCATCTTTGTCCGAGCTTGCAGTAGCAATAGACCACAAAACCAACATTACAACCAACTGTTCAGTAGAAAGCTCTCTGACTTCCAACACCAATGGGAGCTCGGTTTCTGCTGTATCGATTAAGAAGAGGCACCGTGGAGACAATGTGGGCGGCAGTTATGAAGCAGTGCGGCCTAGTAGTACCATTGGTTAAAAAAATTAGATTATGGTGGAGAGACTTCTTTACTTGCTTTGGAGGGGATTCTATAATTCTGATACAAAACTTGTCATGTACATATTTGATGTTGAAGCTTTAGTGATTCCTTAAAACCTCGCCTTATTATTATATCTTGTATTCAATTGAAAGGGGCTGAGAGCAGAAACTATAAAGAAACAAAAGAGGATAATCATAAAAAGAAATAATATGAAATGATGAAAGTGCCACCAAGGTTAGAGCCTTTAACTTTGCTACTATTCGTAATGCTTTTCGTCATGATTGTTTATGCTTTACTTAATCTGCTACGTCTTGTCCGTCTCATATAGGACTCTTCCGCAACGAACATCAAAAGTAACATTACTGAGATCTTGGTTTTAGTAACTTCTATCAACCAAAACCTGCCTAGGAAACATGCTCTGCTGCTGTGTTAACTCGGAGAGCACCAAGAAGTATGCTGAGCTGGACGCAAAGCTGGAACGGAAAATGGTGGAGAGCAGGAAGTATTATCCGGGACACCGGAGTTTGAAGTCAATGGATTCAATCATCATGAAGTTTCCTCAGCTAAGAGAAGGATTAAGAAACATAAGAAACGTTTTTGAGTCCTATGGTAACGTTTTCTTGAATCCTTTTCAAGATTCATAGAGATTTTAACGTTTTGGTTATTGAAAAAAATATGCAGATCAAGATGGAAACGGGACAATCGATATGGAGGAGCTGAAGAAATGCTTAGAGGAACTAAAGCTGATGAGTCTGTCGGAGGAAGAAGTGAAAGGTTTATATGGATGGTGTGATGTTGATGGAAGCAAAGGGATACAGTTCAATGAGTTTATAGTCCTTCTTTGTCTCATTTATCTTCTTGCAAAACCTTCCTCTGAATCCACAACGGTAATAATCAACCAGATATGATGATAGATAGATTGAATGTTTCAAAGTAACTAAGTTTTGGTGTGTGTTTCTTAGGAGGAAACGAGAGAGATGGGTCCAAAGTTGGTGGAATCTATATTTGATCCGATAGTGGAAGTGTTCTTGTTTTTGGACAAAGATGGTAAAGGGAAACTGAACAAGGCTGATGTGATAAAGACACTGAATAATGAAGACTATCCTCTAGAGAGATCTCCCAAACATGTCACCAACATGAGATTTGGTACGTAACAATCTCTTTGTCTATGTTTTTATTCATATGAAATAGATTGATTTCTCATTTGGATTCTGTGTATTGTTTGTGTGGTGCATGCAGAAGAAATGGATTGGGGAAGAAAAGGGAAAGTAGGTTTTAGAGAGTTTCTATTTGCTTTCATGAGTTGGGTGGGTCTTGATGACGCAGATGGCTACATCAGCAACTAAGAAACAACACTTTAATTAAACGCAAGAGTTTCAATAATATTTACAGCTCGAAACTATATTTTATTATGTACTAATCTCTCTGATTAAGATGATTCTGCAATCTTGTGTAACTCACTATTTATGTTTAATTGATATGGGACATTTGCCGAAACTATAGCTGATTTTTCTCCTCAAAAGATTACGGGAGGCACAAAAATGATTTTGGGTTTTGACGGATTTAAATGATACTCATTCCGTTTTATATTAATTGTCGTTGTAGATAATTTTTTTCGTTACAAAATAAATGTCGTTTTCGATTTTTGATACAAAATTTATTAACTTATTGCAATTTATTTTTCTATTGGTTAAAAATGGTTAGGTGTAAATGTAATTGTGTTTTATATATAAAATATGTAAAATTAATTATTTTCTTAATTTGTGTGTAAAAAGTTAAAAGGACACTTAATATAAAACAAATGAAGTATATCTGAAAGATTAGAATCGAAATATGTAGCATATATAGATCCGGGACTCTGTTTAGAAATATTTTCTTGTATTTACCTGTAGCAAATGATTTTTGAAGATGGAAAATTCGGGAAAGTACACAATACCTTATGCTCTCGCTCTATTAAAGCCTTATGTGATTCAAGTACAACTTTATGTGAACATGGTAGAATTGAACTCGATGATTAGGAACCATTACTTTACTCTCTCAAGGAGACAGTGAAAAGTTCGACAAGAGGAGAGGATGTTGCTAATGAATGTTTTAGTTATTTTGTTTGCTTCTCTTAAGTCATGCATTATTAAGTACTTTATGCATTTCAAAGCAACCTTATCAGTAAATACTCCATCCGTCTTTAATAATCACGAAAATTAAGAAATTTGTATAACATACTAATATATCTCTATATAATGTAGGATTAATTAATTAAAAATTATTTAAATAAAAACATATTGGTTATTCAAAAGGGTAGAAACTGAATTTAATATACAAAGTTACATAAAATTGTATAATACTAATATTTTTGAAATAAAATTAAAAACTTAAAATAACATTTATTATGAAACAGATGGAATATCTCGAATATGAATTCTTAACTAAAATTATTATTATTTTAACATTAATTAATTATCGAATTAAAATTAATTATCTTGGGCATAGTGAACCAATAAAAATAGACATGTGGTGTCATAAATTTTCAAGAGTATCTAATAGTATCACTTTTGAGATATTTTTGTTGTCTCTCTTAATTTTCCTAATTTCTTTTTTAAATTTTGTTGTTAAGATACCCATTGAGTATCAATTTTTAGAGGTGTTCTAAGAACAATAAAATTTATACTAATAAAAAGAAGCTTTTGAGGCTCCATAGAGCGTCAACAACATCGTAAAATCCTTCTTCGAGAAATTGACACGTGACATTAAAAATAATGTAAGTAAAATAAATAAATAAAAAATAAGTAAATATATTCAAAATAAAAATATTACATTAAACATCTATATTAATATTATCATTTAAGTAAATATATTCATAAATAGAAATCTTATATTAAACATTTATAGTAATAATATCATTTGATATAAGAACAATAAAAATAAATAAAAATATGTATACAATATAAGAAAAAAAATAATAAGTAAATAAACAATGGAAAAATGGAAAAACTACAATAAAAAATTATCTTAAAATGTAAAAGATAATACTAAAATATTAAAAAAAATTAAGTAAATATCCAGTTTAAAAATGTAAATACTACAATAAACATTTATCTTAAAATGTAAAAGATAATAATAAGTAATATATGATATAGGGGATGTATATATACAATCTAAGAGAATATAAATAATAAGTAAATATATACAATTTAAAAAATAGAAATACTACAATAAACATCTATCTTAAAATGTAAGAAAAATAGATAGTAAGTAATATACAATATAATAAATGGACATATACAATTTAAAAATGAAAATACTATTACTTGAATAAGTAAATATACAATAGGAAAAATAAAAATATTACATTAAACATCTAGCGTAATATTATAATAACTAAATATATAATGTAATAAAAAGATATAATAATTAAATATACGATATAGAAAATAAAAATATTACATTAAACATCTATTGTAATATTAGAATAAGTAAATATAAAATATAAGAAATAGAAATATTACATCAAAAATCTATCGTAATATTATAATGGGGAAATTGCTAAAAATGACTCAAAACTTGATTTCAAATGCAAAAGTGTACCCCAAATTCAATCAAATGCAAAAGTAACCCAAAAGGTTAGTGAAAATACAACAAACTCCTTGTGAGCAAACAAAAAAACTGTATTCAGTTTTACCCTTATAACCTTTTCGCCTGAGAAGACTTACAGAGAAGTCTTCTCACTATCACTAGAAGACTTCTCGCTTAATGCGAAGTCTTCCGGAAGTCTTCCACAAGTCTTCCGGAAGTCTTCCACGAGTCTTCCGGAAGTCTTCCACGAGTCTTCCGGAAGTCTTCCAAAAGTCTTCTCATGTATTAGATTATATGGTTCTGGAAGACTTCCAGAAGACTTCATAATTTGGGAAGTCTTCTCTTAGAATCGAAAATATTTAACCTAATTGAGATTTTTGTCTCCATATATAAAGAAAATGTACACATTCTCTTTCTTCCTCTCAAATGGCTGCAATAAAAGTAATGTTTCTCGCTCTAAAACTCTTCAAACCTCACTCTAATCTCTTTAGACTTGAAAACACCTAACTTTATATTCATTTCTCATTTTTCTCTTATGTATTCTCACTAATTTATCTTGTTTTTTAAGATTTTTCATTACATGGTTGTCATCTTTCATTACTTTAAAGGTAGATCTATAAAATTTGAATATGTATTTTTGGAGTGTTTTATATGTTAGATGCTAAGAACTTGTATATTCAACTTACTGTAACAAGATTAAATATATGACCTTTTTTATTCATATTTTGTGTTTGTGATAGTGTTCAATGGTTACAGGTTTGTCCTTTTCTTTTTGATATGAAGAAGAAGAAGATAACACAATATTTTCTATAGGTGAAACTTCTAAAGGCATTAACAAGTTTAAAGGTTTGACCTTTTTGATTCATCTTTTATTTTTGATAGTATTCTTTGATTAAAAATCTGATATTTTCTTTTTGATATGAAGGAGAAGAAGCTAATACTTAGAAAGACTTTGGAATACTTGTGGAAGACTTAGGAAGACTTGTGGAAGACTTCAGAAGACTCGTGGAAGACTTCGGAAGACTCTTGGAAGATTCCTGGAAGACTTCCTGGAAGACCTCTAGAAGACTTCTGAAAGACTTCCGAAGACTCTAGGAATACTTCTTGGAAGACTTCTGGAAGACTTCCAGGAAGACTTCTTGGAAGTGGAAGACTTCTGGAAGACTTCTGGAAGACTTCCTGGAAGACTTCCTGGAAGACTTTTGGAAGACTTGTGGAAGACTTCGGAAGACTCTAGGAAGACTTTCTAGAAGACCCCTAGAAGACTTCCTGGAAGACCCCTTGAAGACTTTTTGGAAGTCTTCCAGAAGTCTTCTATAAGTCTTCCAGAAATCTCTCATGAAGATGTTATTTATCATTTTGTATTTTTTTTGTTTATGGTATATTTAATGATTCTTACGTGTATCTTTTTAATTATGAATTATGTTGTCAATTTGAAAAAATGTTAATGATCTTTTAAATATTTTAACCATACTACCAAAACCATAAAAAAAAATTTAATCAAATTTATTACAAAATAAGAGAAAATACTTATCAAGAAAACTTAGTCAAATTCACCGAAGATCAAACAATACATATGTCTCACTAGAAAAATTTAAGTCTTTTCTGAGAAGACTTCTGGAGAAGTCTTCTCGGAAGCAGGAAATTTAAGCGGGAAATGAAAATTTAAGTGAAAATTACAATTTTAAATTTCCTAAAAAATTAAAAGTATATGTTAAGATATAATAAGATACATTAAACCACCTAACTTGATATTGTTGAAGTTACTTTACACTTTTAAAATTTAGAAAATATACATTGAAATTACTTAACAAATTTTACAAAAAAAAACATAAAAGACTTCCATGTAAGTCTTCTCACGGAAGACTTCCCTGTAAGTCTTCTCACGAAAGACTTCCATGTAAGTCTTCTCACGGAAGACTTCTTTAAGACTTCTTAAGAAGTCTTCCGTTTAGGTCAATTTTGCAATTGCAAATTTATGAAGGAATACTTCTTAAGAAGTCTACTCTACAGAAGACATCTTGAGAAGTCTTCCTTTGCAAATATTGGCTTACTTTTGATTTTGAATTTTTTTCGAAAATTTCAGAGTCTTCTAAGATAAAAAGGTTAGTTTTGCAATTGACCAAAGTTTGTCAAAAATTTGACTTTTTATAGAAGACTTCTCTAGAAGTCTTCTTACGTTCACATGAAGTTTTCTCACTGTCGCAAGAAGTCTTCTTGGGTTACTTTTGCAATTGACTATATTTGACTTTTCCAAAGAAGTCTTCTAACAGAAGTCTTCTTGGGTTACTTTTGCAATTGACTATATTTGACTTTTCCAAAGAAGACTTATAGGGAAGTCTTACTACAAAAAACACAGAAAAATTCAATTGCAAAACTAACCTATGCATTGACTAAGAAGACTTCTCACGAACAAATCTGGAAAAAAAATTATTTCATATCTTGAATCCATGAGATGACTTGTTTAACTTCTCTAATCTCATAAAACTTCACCATGAATGCTACCAACTCATTAATGACCAAGAATCATGAGTTTTTAAGTCTATATGAATCTTACAAAGTTTAAAATCAAAATCTTGAATTTTTTGGATGAATTTTGAGAAAAAATGAAAGAAATATGATTTGTGTGAATAACAAAAGAGAAAAGAAGATAAAGAAATCATTTTTTGTGCATTAAGAGCTTCAAATTGGTTGTTCATGGTGGTTGATGTATTGATGACAATGGTAATATTGTAAATACTTGATGAATATGGGGATGATAGAGGAAAACACTCATTTTAAAAAAAAAGAAAAAAAAAGAGTAATGGCATTTTCGTGAATAACTCAAAAATCTAGGGTGAATAACGCAAAGGAAAGTTCCAAAAAAAAGGGTGGGTTAGTTTTGCATTTAAGTTGAAATTTTGAGTCACTTTTGCAAAACATCCTATTATAATAATTAAATATATAACATAAGAAAAATAAATAATCTGTAAATATACGATATAAGAAATAAAAATATTACACTAAAAATCTATTGAAATATTAGAATAAGTACATATATAATATAAGAAGTAGAAATATTATATTAAACATCTATTATAATATTAAAATAAGTAAAATATATAATACAATAAATAATAAGTAAATATGCAATAGGAAAAATATAAATATTACATTAAACATCTATCGTAATATTATAATAACTAAATATATAATATAAAAAATTAGTAAATATACGCTATAAAAAATAAAAATATTACATTAAACATCTATTGTAATATTAGAATAAATAAATATAAAATAAAAGAAATAGAAATATTACATCAAAATATATCGTAATATTAAAATAAGTAAACAAATAAAATGCATAATAAAATAAATTTATAGTAAAATCAAATAACAAGTAAATAAAAATATGAAAATATAATTATTATATTAAAAATCTACGGTAATATTAGAAAAATAAATATACAATATAATAAATAGAATATTAAATAAAACATCTATTGTAATACTAAAATAAGTAAATATAAAATATAAAAACTAAGTAAATATATGATATAAGAAATAGAAAAACACATTAAACATCTATTGTAGATATTACCGTAGATATAAAATCAAGAAAATTAGAATAAGTAAATATAAAATCTAAAATATAAAAAATAATAATAAGTAAATACACAATATAAGAAATGAAAAAACTACTTTAAACGTCTATTTGAAAAATGTATATTCTTATGTTTTATTATATTCAAATATTTTTATAAGTAAATATACAATATAAAAGTAACAATAAGTACACATAAAATATAATAAAAGGAAAATTAAATTACACATCGATTTGAAAAATATATAGGAAAATAAATAATAATTAAATATACAATAGGAAAAATATAAATATTACATTAAAGATCTATCGTAATATTATAATAACTAAATATATAACATGATAAAAATAAATAAATGGTAAATATATGAAATAAGAAATAAAAATATTAAATCAAAAATCTATTGTAATATTAGAATAAGTAAATATATAATAGAAGAAATAAAAAGATTACATCAAAAATTTATCATAATATAAATATAAGTAAATAAATAAAATATATAGTAAAATAAAATGTATAATAAAATAAATAATAAGTAAATATACAATAGAAAAAAATACAAATATTACATCAAATACCTAGAGTAATATTATAATAAGTAAATATATAATATAATAAAAATAAATAATAAGTAAATATATGATATAAGAAATAAAAATATTAAATTAAACATCTATTGTAATATTGGAATAAGTAAATAAACAATATAAAAATAGAAATATTACATTTATAATAATATTAAAATAAGTAATTAAATAAAATGTATATTAAAATAAATATATAATAAATAAATAATAAGCAAAAATACAATAGGATATATATATATATATTACTTTAAACCTTTATCATAATATTAGAATAAATAAATATACAATAATTATAATTATTACATAAAACATCTATGTAACACTAAAATAAGTAAATATATAATATAAAAATAATAAGTAAATAGAAAATATATGAAATATGAAAAAAAATTAAACATCTATCTGGAAAATGTATATTAAAATAAATAATAAGTAATTATATAATATAAAAAATTGAAATATTACATTAAACATTATGGGTGTTTTGCAAAAGTGACTCAAAATTTCAACTCAAATGCAAAACTAACCCACCATTTTTTTGGAACTTTTATTTGTCTTATTCAACCTAAATTTCCGAGTTATTCACAAAAATCCCATTGCTTTTTTTTATTTTAAATAAGTCTTTTACTCTATCATCCTTATTTTCACCAAATATTTACAATATTGCCATTGCCATCAATCTCCCAACTACCATGAACAACCAATTTGAAGGTCTTAATGACAAAAAAAAGATTTTTTCTCTTACTATCTCATTTGTTGTGCATTCAAACCACATGTCTTTCACTTTCCTTCAAAAATCATTCAAAAAACCCAAGATTTTTATTCCAAACTTTGTAATGTTCATAGAGTAACGGATTGGTAGCTTGAGCATTGAAGTTCTGTGTGCTTGGAGAAGCCTAAGCAAGTCATCTGACGGTTCAAGGTATGAAATCGATATTGTTTTCATACCTGTTTGCAAAGAAGACTTCTAGGGAAGTCTTCTGGTCAATGCATAGGTTAGTTTTGCAATTGACCTTTTGAGTGTCTTGACTAGAAGACTTCCCCAGCAGTCTTCTAACTTTCCTTTGATTACAAAAAAAAAACAAGCAAAACCGAGAAGACTTCCCTAGCAGTCTTCTCGGATAAACAAGTTGGTTTTGCAATTGACCAAAATTTGTCAGAAATTTGACTTCTGTAGAAGACTTCTCTAGAAGTCTTCTTTTTTATAACATGAAGTCTTCTCAGGGTCGCTAGAAGTCTGTCTGGGTTACTTTTGCAATTGAGAATTAATAGCAAAACATTAAATATTAATGAGAAGACTTCTCTAGACGTTTTCTCAAGTTTTATTCCAGGTTTCTGGTCAAACATTTGGTAACGAGAGAAGACTTCTTAAGAGGTCTTCCGTCGGAAGACTTCTAGAGAAGATTTCTTAAGAGGTCTTCCGTCGGAAGACTTCTAGAGAAGTCTTGTCAATAATATTTAATGTTCTGCTATTAATTCTCAATTGCAAAAGTAACCCAGACAGACTTCTGACGACGCTGAGAATAGACTTCATGTTATTAAAAAGAAGACTTCCCTAGAAGTCTTTCGCCGGAAGACTTCTAGAGAAGTCTTCTACAGAAGTCAAATTTCTCACAACGATCGGTCAATTGCAAAACCAACATGTTTATCCGAGAAGACTTCTAGGGAAGTCTTCTCTGGGAATTTCGAGAATTTTTCAAAATCAAAAGTAAGCCAATATTTACAGAGGAAGACTTCTCAATATTTCTTCTACAGAGTAGACTTCTAGAGAAGTCTTCCTTCGTAAATTTACAATTGCAAAAGTGACCTAAACGGAAGACTTCTTTAGAAGTCTTCTCTAGGGATGACTTCTTTAGAAGTTTTCTTGAGGGTAGACTTCTTAAGAAGTCTTCTACGTCAATATTTATTAAACTTCAATTTTCTCAGAACTCAAAACAAATTTTTAATATTTTCTTGTTAATTAATGTGTATTGGGGCTTCTGAATGAAATTCATAACTAAAATGATGATAATTATGAGGTTACAAACTTTTTATGTTTATTAATGTTCCTAGCTAAACATAGAAGACTTCTTAAGAAGTCTTTCGTGAGAAGACTTACGGAAGACTTAATAAGTCTTTCGTAAGAAGACTTACGGAAGACTTCTTAAGAAGTCTTCTCAGTTTTTTTTTTAATATGATGTTGTGTGTTTGCTAATATGTTTTAATATGATTTTTTCAGATGATGCATCAGTTACCTGTTGTTTACGGAGAATGGTTGATGAAAGATAATTCTTGGGATTTTGTGGTTGATAATGTCAAAGGAGCGAGAATGTTCTTTTTGAGTGATGTTCTACATATGATGAACTTGTTGAAATGGCTTTGGATTTAACTTACTTGTTACCAAACGCACTAATGCAACAAATATCTCCTGATACTCCTCCTATTCATGTTACAAGTGATAGACAAGTTCAGAACTTGATCAAGATAAGTAAAACACATGTTGTACGTCTTTGTGTATCAAGCCGAGGCAGGATGATCAATGTCAATGATGCCAACACTGAAGGAAACCTAGCTGTTGAAGGAGAAGAAGAAAATGGAGGGGAAGAAGAAAATGGAGGGGAAGAAGAAAATGAAGTGGAAGATGATGATAATTTGCCTCAAAATATAAATTATGAGGAGGAGAAGTATGTTGCTGAAGTGGATGATGAGTTTGGAGATTACAGTGAGTATGGAAGAGTTAAGGATGAGGAAGAGGAAGATGAAGAGGAAGAAGATATATGTTTTGAGAATTTCAAAGAGACATATGCTAATGAAGGAGAAAGCTCGAATGGGATAGTTGACACCAATATCTATGTCAGCCAGAGTTTTATCACTAAAGCGGCATTGGTTTCAGAGTTGCGGTTGACAGCGGTGAAGGATTAATTCTCCTTCAAAATATACAAGACCATTAAAACTCTACTTGTAGCAAAATGTCGTGTTCCTGAGTGCAAATGGAAGCTTAGAGTGAGTGTGAAACATGGAACAAACACGTTTTGGGTAACAAAGTATGTGAATACTCATACATGTTCTGTTTCTGAACGACGGGCTCACCGGAAACATTTTACTGCGAAGTATGTTGGTCAGCTTTTCATAGCTCGCGTTGGAATCATTGATGGGTTAAATCCGAAGCATATCCAAGATGCAATGAGGAACATGTTTGGAATGACTCTAGATTACACCACTTCATACAGAGCATTGTTACATGCTCAAAAATTGGTAAGAGGATCAGCAGAAGAAGGGTATGAGAGGCTGCCTTCGTATTTGGAACAAATCACGTTAGCAAATCCGGGTTCTAAGACTAGTATAGAACTTGATGCTGAGAATAGATTTAAGTATCTATTTATATCATTTGGAGCTTCTATTGCTGGTTTTCAGTAGCAAAGAAGGGTCATCGTGGTGGATGAGACTCACCTAAGTGGGAAGTATGAAGGTGTTATGTTAGTTGCAGCTGCACAAGATGGTAATTTTCAGATATTTCCATTGGCTTTTGGAATCGTAGATATAGAAGATGATGATGCTTGGGAATAGTTTTTCACACAACTGAGGAGTTGTGTATTGATCAGCATGCTTTGATGATAGTCGCCGACCAGCATAGAGCCATTAAAAGCGCGTGTAAAAAGGTGTTCCCTTGGGCAACCCGAAGAATATGTTATTATCACCTACAACAGAATATTGTCCAAAAGTATAAAGGGAATCATCTATTGTACTTGGTTAAAGGCGCTGCTTATGCTCATACACTCTTCGACTTTAACCGCTACATGGAGGAGATCCGGAATGCTAACCCGACACTGGCAACATATTTGGAGGAAGCGGACGTGAGACTATGGTCACGGGTTCATTGTCATGGAGAAAGGTACAATATAAAAACGAGCAACATAGCTGCATCTATAAACTCCTCTCTCAAGAGAGCAAGAGGATTTCCTATAGTGTTTCTTTTGGAGTTTATAAGGGAAAAGTTGGGAAGGTGGTATTGGAAAAGGCGAGAAGATGCTCTGAATCTCACAACTGAACATAGTCGGGGAGTTGAATACTTATTGGCGATTCGTGAGGAGTTAGCAGATAAGATGACTGTCCAACCAATTGATGGAAGTCGATTCTTTGTGGCAGGTGGCAAACGTGACTGTGTTGTCGATTTGGAACATAGTAAGTGTGATTGTGGTGTCTATGGAATCGAGAAAATACCTTGCTCGCATGCTATAGCAGCTGCAACCTTTGCTAATTGGCATATTGCAACACTTGTGTGCCCCCTATACTCGAAGGAATATTTGTATGCAGGATACTCACAGAATATATATCCTTGTGGTGGAGAAGTTGAGTCTCAGACTTGTTTTCCTCCAGATGTAAAGCGTGGTCCAGGGCGACAAAAGAAATCAAGATGGCAATCTTGGTTGGAGCTATCTAGGATGAGAGGACACAAACCGCGGAAGCTACACAAGGATTATAGTTGCTCAAACTGCAGACAACCTGGTCATACACGTCCAAATTGTCCAAATAGTGAGAACTAATCTTCTGTAAGTCTTTCGGAGGATGTCTTCTGTAAGTCTTCTGAAATTCCTCTGTATGTCTTCCGGAGGATGTCTTCTTGAAGTCTTCTGTAAGTCTTCGGTAAGTCGTCTGGATGTCCTCTGTAAGTCTTCCGGAGGGTGTCTTCTTAAAGTCTTCTTGAAGTCTTCTGTAAGTCTTCGGTAAGTCGTCTGGATGTCTTCTGTAAGTCTTCCGGAGGGTGTCTTCTTAAAGTCTTCTGTAAGTCGTCTGTAAGTCTTCGGTAAGTCGTCTAGATGTCTTCTGTAAGTCTTCCGGAGGGTGTCTTCTTAAAGTCTTCTTTAAGTCTTCTGTAAGTCGTCTGTAAGTCTTCGGTAAGTCGTCTGGATGTCTTTTGTAAGTCTTCCGGAGGATGTCTTCTGGAAGTCTTGTGCACTTATATCTTATGTCTTATGTCTTATGAACTTATGTCTTATGAACTTATCTTATGTCTTATGTATTGTGTTTGAATAGGTTCCTTCATTAGAATTAGAATTATGTACAAAATATTAGTTCAATGTTACAAAAGATTAGTTCAAGTTACAAATGATTAGTCCAATCATACATATCGAAGCCCTCAATATCGGTTTCTCCATTGTTATCAGGGGTCTCATTAAATAGGTCAGTAGCCATCTTCTCCTTAATGCTCTTGACTTTCTTATCAGATAAGGCAGGAGGAAGTGACTCCATTCCAAGAGCATGACACTCAATGTATTTCAAGGTGAACACACCACAATCACCAGCACGACATTGAGGTACTCTGGCAGCCACTCTCGCATATGTGAATGGCTCTAGTGTGTATTTCACATGCTCTTCGAAGGAGGCAGCACATTCCACAAGCAGACAAGGTAGCATCTTGGCAAAAGGCTCCATTAAATCGGCGAGTTGAGCAGGTCTAATATGGTTTATAATGTTGTTCTAGATGGTGATGTGCCTTTTTGGAATGGACACTCAAATAGCAATCCAGTGATCATTCTTGAAGTTCACTGGCGCATAAATATCATCCACATCTGATCCCCAATCCTTCTTTGTTTGGCAAAATCTGGGTAGTAAACCAGCATAAAAATCCCAACTCCCTGCAGGGAGCATCCTTCCTAACCCGTTTGCATCGGGCTCTGATCTCTTAAACTCTGGGTACTTGAACGTCCACATTCTGCTAAACACGTGATCAAGAATGCAAAGCCTCTCGCTCCTAAAGTGCTTTGGATTCCTCTAAAACCGCTGCCTCAGTAAATTGATATAACCATCCATATGCTGCATTGAAAACATAACAAGGCATAAGACTTCAAGAATACATAACAAGTCAGAATACTTACAGAAGACTTCCCCCAGAAGAATTCCAGAAGACTTCCATAAGACTTACAGAAGACTTCCAGAAGACTTCCAGAAGACTTACAGAAGACTTCCGGAAGACTTACAGAAGACTTCCGGAAGACGTCCAGAAGACTTCCACAAGTAAACCTTAAAAATCTTACCAAGTCGTGAAGCCATTTTAGGGGTGTTCGGATGGTGGAATACCACAGACTTGGCCCCGGTGGTCTTTTATTAAAAGCTATTTTATGAGTCCTGAAAACAACAAAACTAGATCAACAAACAACAACAACTAACTTAATGTTATGTGGGAGATTAGTACTTACGGATCTTTTTTCAAAAATTCAATAAGCAACTTATTATTATTCTTCTCAAGGGGAGCAAACGGATCATAGCCAAGACCAGCCTTCTTGTTCGGCACGATCACTTTGGCTGTGTTGTTGCCCTGATAAGTAGACTGATGTGATGCAGCAAGCTTCCTTTCTCGTTCACTCTTTCCCCTGAGGAATGCCATGGTAGCATCTTTCTTTACCCGGCGTCTCTCGTCCACCCTATCCAAGTCTGATTTAGTTGGCTCAGTTTTTTCCATAATGACAACACTTGGATCTTCCACCTCTGGGACCCCAGGTGCATTGATGCTACTCATTTGCTTTTGGTCAGTGTCTTTGTTGACACTTCCTGATTTCTTCTCATTCACACTCTCACTTTGCAAATTCGAGTTCAATCCACATAAAATTAACTTAGCCAAAGGTTCCAATCAACAAATGAAACAAATGTACCATCAATCCAATCAACAAATGAAAAAAATGTACCATCCAACCAACAATGAAACAAATGTACCAATCAACAAATGAAACAAATTCGAGTTCACTTCTTATTCTTAGTATTCCTCTTCATTTTGATTTTGGGAGAGGTTTCAGTACTAACCCCTAGTTCGTGCGCAGTATTATCCGGTTCTGAAACTGTGAGTTGAAGTTCATTGTGGTTGATTCCCACCTTCTTCTCCACAGCTTCAATCATATCGGCAAGAAACTTGATCTCCTTTAGGCACTGCCCAAACCCATCAGTCATAACTTTCGTCAAGTTCTTGAAACTTTGTTCAAGATCTTCTTTCTTAAGCCCACTCCACGAAACAGAAGGAGCCTCAGTACGAGCTTCAGAAGGAGCCTCAGTACGATCCTCAGAAGGAGCCTCAGTACGAGACTCAGTACGAGCCTCAGTACGAAGTTTCTTCCAGGGTCTTCTTTCTTCCTTGAAAGGAAGCTCAAGAGATTCCTCCTTGACAATGATGACCTTTGGATTGGTCCACGGCTTAGTACCAATGTCTGGCCAGCACTCTTTGCCCCACTTCATCTTACGTTCACCACCACAGATGAGATTCACGAGGTTCTCAACTGCCTCATCGGTGTTATCATTGTCCCACTGCGGGAACAATTCACCAAGCTCCTTCACCACTAGGTTCACCCACGATTCTGCAGGAAGTAATGAATATCAATTTAGATACTGAGACAATAATCATTACCATATCAAGTTAGATACTGAGACATACCTGTGTGCAGATACCCTCTTTGACAAATTTTTGTCCTTTATACCCCTTATAAGCCAACAGAGGATGACTAGGTTTGTTTCGTATGGGCTTTCCATACTCTGCAGCAAAGTCGGGCAGAGCGAAGTAGATCCAGACTTGGAGTACTTGAATAAACCCATCAATGGTGTAAGATTTTGTCAAATCCTTAGCTTTCACAGAGTCCATAAGGATCTTAAACGCCAATCTCCCCCATGGGTAGACCTCAAACTCTTCAAGATTCATCACTAGCCTGGCAGGACTAGCCCGTGTAGCGGATGTGGACTTTCGTCCTTCAATGAATCCTGTGTAGATGGCTAGGTATCCCAGCCTCATGCGGTCATCCCGAGACCACTACCCACATCTCCCACACACCGCCACTATTTGCTGGGAGCTTGGACCAGAATCGATATCAACACCCATCAACTCCCAAAACCGCTACAAATCCTCTGTTAGCCCTACATGAGGATTATCCACATGCTCAACATAGTCGCAGTTAAGACCGGTGAGTTGTTCGAACTCAATAAGTGAAAACCTCACCGGCTCTGAACCAATGAGACTCCACAGCTCGTACTTCTTCTTGACATCGAGCTGAAAACAGAGCATATAGTGAACCAGCCTAGACTCCAAACCAAAGTTCAACTCCCAAAACTTTATGAAGACTCCCAACCTAGAATTCTTCAGCTCCTTCCATTCATCAGCATGGAGAGCATCCTTTACAGCAGGAAATAATCTGGGGTCATCAGTATGATATTCAATGCTCTTCAATGGAATGGGTTTTTCCCCTAGGGTGAACAACCTCTTCGGGAGTACTAGTAATTCCATTGTATAGTCTACAGAAAATGATAAAACAACATCTCAAACATAAAACAAATACACCAAGAGTTCTATACTAACATACAGAATGTGAACACTTTGGAACACTTTGGAAGACTTCGGAAGACTTCGGAAGACTTACCGAAGACATACGGAAGACTTACGGAAGAATTACGGAAGATTTATGGAAAAATTCATGGAAGTCATCCGGAAGACTTCATGGAAGACTTACGGAAGACTTCAGATGACTTCCATGAAGTCTTCCGGATGACTTCCATGAAGTCTTCCGGATGACTACCATGAACACTTACGGATGACTTCCATGAAGACTTATGGGTGATTTCCATGAAGATTTACGACAGACTTCCGGGAGACTTACGGACAAATGGGTCAACTTGAGGTCGGAAAGGAAAGAAATAGAGGAAGAAGTCAAGGGGAGAAACGAACGGTTTCAGATCTGAAATAAAGAGGAACCGGTAGTCGAAAGGGATTCATCGGAAATCGTCACAGTAATCGCCTTAGAATAGGAGGCTAGGGTTTTCACCAACTTTTTTTTTTCTGAAACACCAAAAAGTGAAAAAAACAGTGAAAACTACTATTTATATGTACGGTAAATTATCAGGTTAGGTTAAATGTATTTTGGTTTTTTTCCGGTTAATTTCAAATTGAAGGTAAATTATGTTCGAGTTTGGTTTGGAAGACTTCTTGAGAAGTCTTCTCGGAGTCTTCCGTGAAGACTTCCATGAAGTCTTCCGTGAAGACTTCCGTGAAGACTTCCATGAAGTCTTCTACTGCATTATATGTTAGAAGACATCCCGGAAAGTCTTCTAGAAGTCTTTTGAAACCCTAAATCAATTAACTAACCAACAACACTTCCTTAAACATAAAATAAACTTAGAATGGTGTTTAAAATCATCTTATTAGAGGATCACTAACACATATTCGTCAAATTCAAAAAAAAAAAGTTAAGAAGATAAATTTCAAAATCTACGGCTAAAATTACCTAAAATACTATCACATATGTTACTAAACCCTAAACCAATGAATACCATGACTCATTCTACATTAATTCATCTTGATTGAAAAAAATTCAATTTTAGTTGATATAAATTTACATTATTTACAGATGTTTGTGGTTACATGATTTCTATTTTTCCTCTATATAAATATTTTTTTTATGAATTTTATAAATTATTTTTAGGATTTATTGTTTGAGAAGACTTCCAGAGAAGTCTTCTGGAGAATACGTACATGGAAGTCTTCTCAGAGAAGACTTTCGGAAGACTACTGGACGACTCACGGAAGACGTCTGAAAGACTTCTGGAAGACTTCGCCATTAGGCGGGAATTTGAATTTCACTGAAATTCAAGCGGTAAAATTGTAGAGTCTTCCGTGAAGACTTCCATGAAGTCTTCTACTGAATTATATTTTAGAAGACATCCCGAGAAGTCTTCTGGAAGTCTTCCGAAACCCTAAATCAATTAACTAACCAAAAACACTTCCTGAAACATAAAATAAACTTAGAAAGTGTTTAAAATCATCTTATTGGAGGATCACTAACACATATTCGTCAAATTCAAAAAAAAAAGTCAAGAAGATAGATTTCAAAATCTACGCCTAAAATTACCTACAATACTATCACATATGTTACTAAACCCTAGACCAATGAATACCATGACTCATTCTACATTAATTCATCTTGGTTGAAAACAATTCAATTTTAGTTGATATAAATTTACATTATTTACAAATGTTTGTGGTTGCATGATTTCTATTTTTCCTCTATTTAAATATTTTTTATGAATTTTATAAATTATTTTTAGGATTTATTGTTTGAGAAGACTTCTAGAGAAGTCTTCCGGAGAATACGTACATGGAAGTCTTCTTAGAGAAGACTTTCGGAAGACTACTAGACGACTCACGAAAGACGTTCAGAAGACTTCTTAGAGAAGACTTCTAGAGAAGTCTTCCGTAGGAGACTTACACGGAAGTCTTCTCACGCGAAAAAGTTATTTTGGTAAAATTGAATACAGTTTTTTTGTTTGCTCACAAGGAGTTTATTGTATTTTCACTAGCCTTTTGAGTTACTTTTAAATTTGCTTGAATTTGGGGTACACTTTTGCATTTGAAATCAAGTTTTGAGTCATTTTTAACAATTTCCCCAACATTTATTGTAATATTACCACATATATAAATAAAGAAAATTAGAGTAAATAAATAGTATAAGAAACAATAAATAATAAGTAAATTTTAAATTTAAAAAAAAATACTTTAAACATTTATCTGAAAAATGTATACTTTTACTTTTTATTATTTTCAAATATTTTTATAAGTAAATATAGAATATAAAAAATAAATAATAAGTAAATGTACAATATAAAGAATATAAATATAAGAAAAAATCAATAAGTAAATATACAATATAAGAAATGAAAAAACTAAATTAAACATCTATTTAAAAATTTATAGTAAAATAAATAACCAGTAAATATAAAATATCGAAAATAAAAATATTACATTAACCATCTATCATAATATTGGGATAATTAAATATAAAATATAAGAAAAATAAATAATAAGTAAATATAAAAAAATAAGAAATATGAATGTTACATTAAACATCTATCGTAATATTATCATTTAACATAAAAGCAAGAAAATTAGAATAATTAAATTGACAATATAAGAATAAGTAAACATACAATATAAGAAACATAAATATTACATTAAACATCTATCATAATATTAGAATAAGTAAATATACAAAAGAAGAAAAATAAATAATAAATAAATATAAAATATAAGAAATAGAAAAACTACATTAAGCATCTATTTGAAAAATGTATAGTAAATATACAATATAAAAAATAGAAACAACACATTAGACATCTATTATAACATTAACATTTGATATTAAAGTAAAAAAAAAAATAAGTAAATATACAATATAAGAAAGAATAAATAATAATTAAATAAAAATATAAGAATATTTATATAGTTAACATTTGAAAATCAAAATAGTTCTGCGCGTAGCGCGGATTAACCATAGTTTAAAATTTAAAGAAAAGAAACTCAGAACAAAATGTCACATAAATGTGACCTATCAAACAACTAAGATATGCAACTGATTTGGAGTCGTTTTCATCTTTCGTTACTAATGAATGAATGTTTTCATAGTGCTATCAATGAGGAGAGAAATCTAAGACACTGATTGATAACTATATATCCACATTTTTATTTTTTCATTTGTACATTATGCCTAATGTTTCAAGTCAAAGATGACTTGGTATTCACATATGTTGCACTCCAATGAGGCGGCAGTAGTTCATAACGGTAATTATCTTCTTTTTTATAGGCTTTTATATTAATATATATATTCAAGTTTTTCTTAAAAAAAAAGTTTTTCTTAACAAGACAGCTGAAAGAGAAAAGAAGGAAGCAGGGGTTGTGGGTGTTTTCTCTCTCTTCTTCCTCTGTGCTTCACTACCATCCTTCACATAGGGAAGAGATGAGAAAAGTTATATGTTAATATTCTGATCTTACAAGATCAATTTTTTTTTGTTGTGTTTTTCTTTTTTGATGCGTCAGACTTTCGATCTCCGATCAATCTTAATCTTCCGGTTAGCGATTTTTGTTTTTCGCGTTGGCGATTATCCCATTACAAGAAAACACTTGGATAACGACCAACTGTTACGACCACAAAATGGTGGTCGTAATTTTCCGTCTGTGTTACGACCAGTTAACAACCAAAGAGATATTGGTCGTAAAACCGAAGTAAAATTGGGACCACAAAGGTTGGTCGTAAAGCAAAAGTAATTTAATCTCTAATTTACGACCAAAAGAAAAAGTGGTCGTAAAGTAGAAGTTAGTTGACTACGGAGTTACGACCAAATATGTAGCTTCGCATTAACGACCAAATTACATGCACGTGGTAGTTTATTCGAAGTAACATATTTTTGGTCGTAAATAGGGGGTAATATTCCCCACCTACCATTTTCGAAATATTCCCCACCTACCAAATATGTAGCTTCGCATTAACAACCATATTACATGCACGTGGTAGTTTATTCGAAGTAACATAGTTTTGGTCGTTAATATGGGGTAATATTCCCCACCTACCATTTTTGAAATTTGCCTATAAATACAATCTCATCTTCCATTTTTTAGTTACACAGAAAAAAAAATAAACAAGATTGTCCAAAAATAAACGAAACAAGATATATAGAGTAAAAAATGTCTCGAGATATTTATGAGCTTCGAAGTTGGATGTATACACATAAAGATTCTGAGGGAAGAGTGACATCGGAATTCCTCAACGGGGCAGAAATATTCATGTACAAGGCCGGAAACACGTCTCTCACGAAGGAAACGGGTAAAATGTTCTGTCCATGTGTTAAGTGCAAGAATACAAAATTCGCTCTTAGTGAAACGGTTTGGAAGCATATAGTTAATAGAGGATTTACTCCACATTACTACATTTGGTTTCATCATGGAGAAGGTGATAGTATGAATGAAGCTAGTAGTAGTAATCAGTTTGAAAATATTCGTAATAGATCACAACATTTACCTTCGGAGGATCAGGTGGTAGATCATGATAGGATGCATGAAATGGTTACTGATGCATTTCGTGAAACAAATCCAGTAATTGCTGCAGAAGTAGAAAATGTAGAGGTGGGAGTAGAAAATGTAGAAGGACCTAACTTGGTAGCCAAAAGATTTATGACATGTTAGCCGCTGCTAATCAGCCAATTTATGAAGGTTGTAGAGATGGTCTTTCTAAGTTATCATTGGCAGCTAGGATGATGAATATCAAAACTGATTATAACTTACCTGAAGTTTGTATGGATGCATGGGCGGAGTTGTTTAAAGAGTATTTGCCTGAAGATAATGTGAGTGCTGAATCTTATTATGAGATTCAAAAACTGGTTCATAGTCTTGGTTTACCTTCAGAGATGATAGATGTCTGTATAGACAACTGTATGATCTTCTGGAGGAAAGATGCAGAGTTGTTGGAGTGTCGATTTTGTAAGAAGCCACGATATAAACCACAAGGACGTGGACGAACTAGGGTACCGTACCAGCGGATGTGGTACTTACCTATTACGGATAGGCTGAAGAGATTATATCAATCTGAAAAGACTGCGGCAGCGATGAGATGGCATGCAGAACATACTCAGAAGGATGGCGAGATCAATCATCCCTCAGATGCAAAAGCGTGGAAACACTTGAATTCGGTGCACAAGGATTTTGCAAGCAACATTCGCAATGTTTATCTTGGATTATGCACAGATGGATTTAGTCATTTTGGAATGTCTGGAAGGCAATACTCACTTTGGCCAGTCATCTTGACACCATACAATCTTCCACCAGAGATGTGTATGCAAAGGGAATTCCTTTTCATGAGTATATTGATACCTGGGCCTAAGCATCCAAATCGGTCCCTCAATGTTTTCTTACAACCTCTGATAGAAGAATTGAAAGAATTGTGGTCAACAGGGGTGGAAACATATGATTGTTCAACGAGAACCAACTTTACAATGCGAGCCGTTCTTCTGTGGACTATCAGTGACTTTCTAGCATATGGGATGCTATCAGGTTGGACTACGCATGGGAGACTAGCATGTCCTTATTGTATGGGAAGCACTAGCGCATTTCAACTGAAGCATGGTAGAAAGACTTCTTGGTTTGATGAAAATCGGAAATTTCTCCCTCTTAGCCATCCGTATCGACGAAACAAAACGTTATTCAAGGCAAAAGTGGTTGTACGGGACACCGCACCTCCTTATTTATCTGGAGAGGAAATTGAGAAAGATATCGATTACTATGGTGCACAAGAAACAGTCAAGAGAGGAGGTAATTGGCATACTCCTGCAAATATGGCTGATGGTTACGGTACACAGCATAACTGGCACAAAAAGAGTATATTCTGGGAACTTCCATACTGGAAGGATTTACTGTTGCGACACAATCTAGATGTGATGCATATAGAGAAGAAATTCTTTGAGAACATCATAAATATATTACTGAATGTACCCAGGAAGACAAAAGATAACAAGAACTCGAGGTTGGATTTGCATGGGTTATGTTGTAGGAGTGAGCTGCATATTAAAAGCTATGGGAAAATTCCAGTTCCTATTTTCAGATTGTCAGCAGAAGCGAAGGCGGCGTTGTTCAAGTGGGTGGCATCAGATGTGAAGTTTTCCGATGGATACGTGTCAAATCTATCTAGATGTGTTGAGCAGGGACAAAAGTTTTATGGGATGAAGAGTCATGACTTACATGTATTTATGCAACGACTTCTACCATTTGCCTTTGCGGAGTTGCTTCCAAACAATGTTCACGAAGCACTTGCAGGTAACTTTTCATTTAAATATATAACCGATTTGCATGTCGGAGTATTATATCTTATTAATATGCAATTGGATTAACAGGTATTGGAGCGTTTTTCAGGGATCTCAGCTCACGTACATTAACTGAAGATATCATCAGTCAACTTGATGATAATATCCCAAACTTGATGTGTAATCTTCAGAAAATTTTTCCGCCCAGCGATTACGTTTGGAATGGCTTGACGGCTTATTGGAGTATGCCAAAGTCAGTTAAAACTTCGGCCCGTTGCTCCAACAACCGAATGGCGCGTGATGCTGAGGGTAATTTGGTCGTTGTGCCCCACACTCCTGGACAGACTTCTCATGCAGGGAAAGCTCTACAAATTGTAAGTATTAGCTAAAATTTTAAATATTTTTTTTAAAAAAAAAATTAATTTGTTTTTAGCTTTTTAATAATTAAATTGTTTATTGATATATTAATTAATTAGGTTAATATATTTAATTATGTTGTTCTGTAGGCTGCGGTGGAAGGAGCACCACCGTCTCTTGCCCGACTTTACAAGTTGACCCATCAGCGTTCTGACGGGACGTTTGTAGATCCCCGAGCAGAGAAGATCTACAACGATGTTGAGGAGCAGATTCAGGAGGTCCAGACCCAGTTGACGGTGGAACAAGGGGAACCCGTTCAGTTATCCATTGTTGAACAAGACAAAATTTTTGAGAAGGTAATTAATTATTATTCGATTTTATAGTTAATTATGTATATACTAATGCATTTAATTAATTTAAATTATTTTAAATGAAGGTTATCCCGAAGAAGAGGGGACGGATGATCGGGATCGGTACGGTGAACGATGTCCTGAGGGCTAGAGCTGAATACGCTACAAGACAGCAAGAAGAATCTCAGCAGCTCCGAACCGATTTGACAACCGCCAACCAAGTCATTTCGACCCTCCGGACGGACAACGAGGCCAACAGGAACCACATTAGGGCCATGGCGGAGATGTTTGATGTTATGGCGGAAACAAACCCAGCCCTTGCGGAAATGTGGAGACCTCGACGTTCAACGATCTATCCCGACCTAACTCCAGAAGAACGAGCAAATGCAGAGCGAGGTGCCGATGAACATACCTCCCAGTTTTTGGCAGACATTAATCTTAATAATTAATTAATTATTTTTCTTATGTAATTTGAATATATATTTTTATTATTTTTTGGATATATTAAGTTAAGTTTATATATTTTCGAAACTGAAGGATTTTTAATTAAATATTAAATTTCGTAAATTAAAAATTTTAAATTTGTGAATTTTAAAAGGTGAAATTTTATTTTACTTCTAGAGGTGAAGTGGTCGTACTAAATAAATCAACCCGAAGTTATCTAGTCGTACATTTTACGACCAAGTTGTGTCTATGGTTCAAGAGTAGAGGTTATGTGGTCGTACCCTTTACCTCCATTTAAATACTGTTTTACGTTGGATTTTACTTCCACTTTACGACCACCATTTACGACCAATTTACGTCTAATTTAGTGGACGTAACTTTACGTCAAATCAACCTCTAGTGTACGACTACGTGTTTCACATCCGTGTTACGACCAAAATATTTAGTCGTAATATTTAAGTCCACTTTACGATCAAAAGTGAATTACGACGGGCTAATAACGACTAAACGCTTTTCGTTGTTATGTGGTCGTAAAATCCCATTTACGACCAGATAACCTCTAAATGTGTGGTCGTTATGCCCACGTTTTCTTGTAGTGTCCACTCTGATCTCTTGATCGGTTAGCAATCCACCGCATGTTTAACTTTTAATCCTTTTCTTTGTTTTCTTTTTCATCTTTTCTCTCGTTTCATGGAGTAATTTTGTGGTCTTTATACGCCAATCCTTAATGGGGGTGATTATCATCTTCGTGTTCTTCATACCGGAGAGGAGACTGCGCTTCTCTAACGGCCAAAAGAAGGTAAGGGTAAGCAAGGGGAAGGTGACGATGGATGGATAGCTTTTGCAAGTGAAGATCATTGGACCCAGCGATGAATCTTTCTACTGATCGTGGATTTGTCGGCGACATTGTATCAACAAATTCATGTCTAACGCGACGGCGCGTAGGAGCGCCTATCGTAGCTCATTTCATGCAAAAGAGCTCACTGACGCGTGGCAGTGACTTTTTCTCTCTTGACGCATGAACTGTGTATGTGATACTCGACGTCGGTGGTTACTTTTCCTCTCTGGTAGGACGAGACCCAAACCGAGACCGTGTTCAAAGAAAGAGGACTCATCAGGTACTTTATCGTAGACCTGTACCCGGATCCGAACCTATATTGTCAGGTCGGTTTTGGTTAGGGTTTTCTGATCCAAGTAAATTGTCCAGACCTACTTCTTTCTAACAAGCTATAACTTCTTTTAGATACATTAAATTAAAACTCATATTAATTTTGATACATTTCAATTTATTTTGTATAACAAAAAATACAGGTTCTAAAAGTATAATAAATAAGAAATACACATTTCTAACTTAATACAAGTTTAAAAAATCATGGGTCCGTCACTATCACGCAGAGTGGATAGTTAATTCCCACGTAAAGCAACTGAGTTTGCATGTCATCTAAAATCCGGATATCATGGTTTATCAAAAACAAAATATGACCTATCACTAGGTATAGGCATTCGAAATCTCAATCGGGTTTCAGTTTTTGTCCAATCGGGTCTCGGTTTTCCGGGTTTATCAAAATCAACCCCATTCAAATTATATAAAAGTTTGGTTCGGGACCGGTTTGGGTTCTATCAGGTTAGTAAATCTTTAAAGAACCGGTATAGTTCGATGCATTTTTGGTCCCAATTGATTCTTCGGTTTTAAAGTACTTGATTTGTACCTATTTTATAACCAAAACATAACTAACATCGGTTTTTAGTTTTTAAAGTACATGATTTGTACATATTTTATAGCTCAACATAAGTAAAATTGATTCACAAATAAAAAGGAACATCAAACGTGATCATTCAAAATCAAACGAAAAGTAAACATAGTTATTGATACAAAGAAAACCAAATAACTAAATGTATAACACGAAAACCAAATTCTCATAAATAAGAAAACTATTCAATTGAAACAAAACTAAACTCTAAAAACATGAAGCTTCAACTGCCACCTTCAACCATCAATCTTCACGTAATATAACCACCAACCTTCATGTGATAGATAATTATTTTAGGTGTCGTGTAATCTCTTCATATAGTTTAGATACATATTTGGTATAAGTTATTTTTTAGAATTTTAAATATTTCAGGATCTATCGAATATCTATTTAGGTTCGGGTTTGGTTCGGATAGTATCCATAACCTGAAATACCATAAAATAAGATCTATTCGGTATTTAAGTCGGGTAAAGATCAGTTCGGATTCATTTTTATCCGATCGGGTCCGATTCTGATTTTTAGGATCAGTTGAAAATTGAAGATTGGCCATTTGCTTGGCGGGTGGCAACTGTACACACGAGCCAGCCCAATAAGAGAGAAGTAGAAGCAAACCTGATCCTTCATTTGTCTACCTGTTAAGCCACATGCCCATGTTGTCTATTCATTCCGGCTCCTCTAAATACACTCAACAACCAAGTTAAAACCTTGCTGATTGCAACGATTCAGCAACGCCAAAAAAAACACATCTTAGAGAAGATGGAAGAACTCAAGAGATATATAGAAGTATGGTTTTCTGCAATGATCTCAGTGTGTTACTGTTATTACTTACCGTCCAGAATCAAACCTGGAGTTTTTCGATTGTTCTCTATTCTTCCCGTCTGTGCTCAGTTCTTTGTTTTTCCCATGCTCTTCTCCTCTCCTTGGTTCATTTACACCATAATGTTTTTCCTTACAGGGATGGGAACTTTGAAAATCATCCTCTTTGCCTTTGATAAAGGTCCTCTTTCCCCACTTCCAAGTCTCCTCCAGTTTATCTGCTTCACTTGCTTCCCAATCAAGAAACTTCAAAAAAACACTAAATCTTTATCTAGTTTACCCAAATGGGTTTTCCCCATAAAAGTTGCAATATATGGAGTGTTGTTGTATGTACAACAATACAAACAAAACCTTCCCCCAGTTGTGTTATTGGTTCTCCATGCTCTGAGTTTTTACTTGCGACTTGAGACACTCTTAACGCTCATCAAGTTTCTGCTCACTATCACTCTTGGGTTCGACCTCGAGCCAGTGTTCGATGAACCATACTTAGCCACCTCTCTTCAAGACTTCTGGGGTCGCCGTTGGAACCCCATGGTCTCCTCTATACTCCGGTCAGGCGTCTACGCTCCCATAAGGGGAGAATCCAAACGCAACTCCGGTTTGGCTAAGTTCATGGGGGTTTTTATGACGTTCCTAGTCTCTGGTCTGTTTCATGAGCTACTATACTTCTACAAAACTCGTGTAATGCCTTCAGGGGGAATCACTGTGTTCTATATATTGCATGGGGTTTGTACAGCGACGGAAGTGGTGGTGAAAAGATCATCTTTTGGACAGCGGTGGGCGGTGAGACCAGCGGTGTCTCGGATGCTGACGATGGCATTTTTACTTGTAACGTGTGACTGGCTCTATTTCCCTCAAATTTACAGGGGACAGACACGCTAGTTAGTGAATCCATCTTGTTCCTTGTTTACTTCCGCCGCAAGCAATCTCTGGCATATCGTGAAATTATGAAAAAAAAACTATAAAATTTATGTACGTGTTTTCAATATTTAAATAAGTTGTATTTATCATTTGTTGCACATATTATAATCAACCTCGTGAATAAAATTACTTGTCCGTTGATTTTGTCCATGGCATTTTGATACGGTTAATTAATCCGTATGTTGGTAGACTCAAGAATCAAAGTTCATGAAACACAGATTCTTATCTCACTTGTTTAGAATCTTCGATTGAAGAAGAGATTCTTATAGAGAGAAAGAGATGAACAAACGTTTCTGACTTTTCTTGATTTGTTCTTCACAAAATGATCTGTTCTCTATATATCTTCAGTCATCGATCCCTTCCATCTTCCAACAAACCATTCAAGTCAATTAGCTTCTGCCATGTATCTATTCCATAACCACCATTTGGCTCTTGCCACCTCATTCTATTCTACATCAATTCCCTGTAACACAATTTGAGCAATATTTCCTTATCGTGACCAAATATGAAGAAAACTAAAAATGAATAAGAATAATAGCATAATTAGTGGTAGTAAAGGGGTTTATATATTAGATCGGGATTGGTGAGAATTTAAATCTAATCTATTAATTTAAAATCTTATTTTTATCTACCTTCATTCCTTAAATGGTCTTACTAAAATTGACTTAATAACATATATTAGAACAATAATAATAACAAACTTATTGTACTAACTAACTCAACATTACAATATAAATAAACCAATTTAATTAAAACAAACTAATCTATTTTATTAAAACAAAACATGATTTGAAACTAACCTTACTCCTACACGTAATTTACCAAAAATATCACTCGCTTTAACATTACATTTATTTTTTTCCTTAAAAGTGTTAATGTAGACAGAAATTTAGTTCTACAAGTGGGATCTATTAATTATACACATAATTACACCTATACATTGAGTACGAACCAATTTTACATAGTATCAATCTTCACGTTCTTTATAATACACATCGATCTTCACGTTTTCTCATTCTTGGTTTGTATGTTAATTTATCAAACCACGTGTGTACAGACAAATTGGCACAAAACAGGTTTAGAACCAAGTAAAATTTAGTAATCTCTACGTGTAGAACCAAACCGGTACAAGTTAATGAAATCAAATATATGAACTTGGTTTATATACAAAAAAAGCCAAATTGCATTTCTTTTAACCAAGTATTCCTATTACCCCAATTTAAGCAAAAAGAAAGTAGTCCCATTACTTTAGTCCATCAAGTATTGTTTATGAATTATTTAGTATAGATTATAATAAAAGGAAACTATATAAAACAATACAGGTTAACATAAATATATAAAATTATATATATGATATGATGGTATATACAAATATATAAAAATAATAGGATTAAAATTTTAAAGTTATATATATATATCCCTATGTATCTTTTTGAGAATAATTTTGGTTATGCAAAGATTCCTAATAAATTGCATACGGCTTATGCTATTAGGCAATTAAAGATCAAATTCAAAACTACTAGTATATAAAACATCTATATCGTAAATTAAGTTCAAACAATTTTGGATGAGATCTGGAGGATAGATATTTACAACCAGTTAGACAAAAAAACTGGAATAAAATGGTAACTATATAAATATTAAGCATAAAATGTATGAAGTAGCCTAATTAAATGTAGCTTCTAAATTACTCAAATTAATTGTAGAATATCACGTTATCTTTTAAGATGGAAAATAAATGTAAAAGAATATATACAATAAAATTGTACAATCTTTGATTTTCTAATTGTCTATTCTAATAATATTTTACCATTCTTATTTACGAAACATTTTTGGATAAAACTGAGTTTCTTCAAAAATATAATGGATAATAAGTTTAAATGATTTATATATTAACTTACAATTGTTAGTATGTTTTTCTCATAAACGGTAAAATATGAAAAAATAAAAACCTAAACACATGAAAATCGTTTTGCCATGAATACTTTAAACTAGAGCTAGCATTAACAATGTTGATCTCTAATCCAAAAACTAAGATACATTAATAATTAAATGAAATACATACTATAACTTTAGCTTTAACTTCATATTTAATAAAACTCTAAAAGCGCTTACAACATACTTTTATGCAAGTTGTGAAATTTTATTCAAAATAAAAATAAAATCACGCTAAGAGCGGATAGATTTTAATGTCATTTATTCGTCAAAAAATGTCTATGTTATTTAACAAAAAATGTCTAACGACCCATATATAACATGTATCTAAAGTTTTGTATAAATATACATATGAGAATCAAATTGTATAATTTGTCTATTTGATATCCTCCACTATTTAAATGATTTTTTTTAAATGGATATAATTTTAATGATAAAAAAAAATATTGGATATTTTTTAAAGGAATATATTTTTCTTGAAAAATTCTCAAAAAATGTTATTCATATGTTAAGTTACATGATTTTATATACATTTATAAATTGTTTGTTAAGATATTTATTTACATATTATGGTATTTTGACATATATATATATATATAATATCAATTTATGTATGTAATTTTAATTTTAAAATATTTTCAATGTAGTAATTTTTCACTAATTATAGGAATTTTTAGTTTAGTGTTGTATTATAGTGTACACGTTTTTAGGAAATCGATGTAATAATTTTTAGTATAATAAATATAATGAGTACGTTTTGAAAAAAGAAATGACAGAGGAAAAATATTATACATTATTTAATTGTTTATTTTTATTTTTGGAATATTTCCTAAATTAATTGTTTGATCAGTTTAAATAAATTAAAAGATCCTAAAAATAGAGAGTGGCATACCATTATAAATAACTTTAAAAATAAGGAAAGAATCCTAGTAGAGATTCTTTAATAGTATATATATACAATTGAAAAGCTCTATCTCTCTCCCTCCTCCCCGACTTTGTCTCTCGCGCATCTCTTCGATTTGTTACAGTATAGTTCTGGCGTCGACATCGCATGCATGTGCATGACGGCAAAGAGGTGGGCTCCTCTCCTCTATCTTTCTTTCCTCTGCACTTTTCTTCGTCTCTGACCCCTCACTCTCTCTGCCTTGTTCACGGATCTAAGATAGAAGACTGTTCCTCCTTCGTCTATGCACGAGAGGAGCTTCGGATGCGGCGTCTTTGACTAGGTTTAGAGTCAACGACGCGGAGAGCCGTGTGGTTGATGACGGCAGAGTCGGATTTTAGGCTTACAAGTGGCCCTTTTTTGCTTGGTGCAATGGCATCGCGTGGAGGCGGTGGTTCGGCTCCTGGTTTCAGATTCAATGTGTAGGCTGTGCAGTATCTTTTCGATCTGGACCGAAGTGGTGTTTAGTTGTCGGACTTTTTCTCCTCCTCGGTGTACTGGAGAGACGCTTCCAGGCTTCTCGCACCGTGGGTGCTTTGGCGGTTTTGATTAACGCGAAGGTGGGTTCTAAGCTATAGCCGGGGGCGTGTGTCTTTGCGGTTGGTGTTGGCTCGTGGAGCTCTGTTTTTCTGCGATGTTGGCGTGGTATTCCATGGACACTACGATGCGGTGACACAAGATCACTGTCCATTGTTCCCTCTCTTCCTTGCTCAAGCTCCAGTTTCACCATATTTAAAGCTTAGTCGACGAGCTTTCTTGGTAATAAGCTCCGATAACTTTTTTTTTGACTGATAAAGGGTTAAACCTGTGTCTATTAAAGACACAGACCTAACCCCCGGGTGGGAGGTGCAGCCCACGGATAGACCCTCTCCCGGGTATTCAAATGAGCCGTAAGCAATGGCCCATATCCGCGTGGCCACATGTGGAGCTAATAATTTCGCACTAGAGGGGAATCAATCCATGGCCTTGACCAACAAGGCAACTCCTCCTCTAGTGAAAACCATTAGACCACCACGGTGTGGTTAGCTCCGATAACTTCATTGCAAGTCTAGGAGCTTTTTCTGGTTCTTGTGGTAGAAGTCATCTCAAGCCCATTTTTTCCGTCCATGGCTTAGATGACCCTTTGGGAGTCTCGGTCTATGTGCGGTTTCCATCTGTATTTAACAGTGAGTCCTTTGGTCTCTCTTCCTTTCACGGGCTTTGCGCCGGAGTCGAGCTGTACAACGGTTGTTGAGAAATTTCCATGGGTATGGGTGAAACACTTCGACCTGGAAATATTTGAAAATACGTTAAAATTTCTAAGTCAAGATCAAAGTAATTTTTAAAGCGAGAATACGAAAAATACTCCAACTTTATTAATGAAAATCGAGACCAAATACTAATGTTACATTAAAACGCTTTGATTCAAATTCTTAAAACATTACTCCAAGTTGAAACACTCATTCTCAATGGTCTTTCTAGCCATGTGCTTCGGTGCACACAATCAAGCATTATCTGCATCAAAAAGGGAGCCATGAGCATACAAAATACTTAGTGAGGATGCTCAAAACCGCCCACATGAAACCCCTAATAATCTAACATTCACAAAGAATTCTAACAACCTAACATTACATTTCGTTCTAACAACCTAATATTCCATTTCGTTTTAGCAACCTAACATTCCATTCCATGCTAGCAACCTAACATTTCAATTTGTTCTAACAACCTAACATTCTATTTCATTTTAGCAACCTAACATTCCAAGTCCTCCTTATACTTAACATTTTCGTTGAACTACCATTTATCTTACTTATACATGTTACGCATTTCCATTCCTTTATCCATTATACTCATTCTCGACCCCGAAGGTCACTTACAGCCCGAAGCCAATCATACACGGCCCGCAGCCAATCATACACGACATGTAGCCAATCATACATGACCTATAGCCATTATAATTGACATGTCGGTCACTCATACGGTCCGAAGACAAAAACGATCATATCATCTTTTACGGCCCAAAGCCAAAACATACTTTCCTTATTTCATAACATTTTCTTAAACCCATACTTTCCTTATTTACTCATTATCTTAACCGGTTTCCTTAACATCTTTACCTTTAACATGCCATTCATTTTAGATCAAATACTATGTTTTCAATAAAAATTTCCATTCATTTTACCACCATTTCACAAAATCTAGCATGGCATATCCTAAGAACATGAAAAACGTTCTTTGATCCCTAAAGATTACTTCGAAGAATGAAGAACCAACTTACCATAAAACGTATCATTCATTCATACATCCTAGCATATCCAGATATAATTTGCTAATAAATATGCTATCAAGTTGACATGAACAACATCCTTACTTGGAGTGATCTTAAAAGATCAAAGACTCTGCAACTTGTTGTGTTTCTCGGCGGGGATTTCTGCCATCCTCCTTCTCGATCCTCCCTTGGCGAACTTTATCCTATAACTTTGTTCTTGCTCTGACTTCTGTATAAGACTCTCTAATTTTTGGTTGTGAAAGAAATGAGAAACCAAGGTTCCTTTTATAGGATTCATGGATTTTCTCACCAAGCCGAGTACTTAATGCGTGTTCCTTATTTGGCTCGGTCAAAAATCACCATCAATACTTGATCCCTTCTCTACGATATTTTCCTTAGCTGATTCCTGAAGATCAGACTTTCTTTCTGCATAATCTCGTAATGATAATTATTCAAACTTTCCTTATCCGAACCCGCATTGCCCGATAAACAAACATTCCTTAATTAACTTTTTGGTTTCGTTATATTTAGTTAGGCCCATATCATCCCATGATCAGTTACAATAATTTAGCCTAATTCGCAATTGTTCAAAGTGCTCACTGAACATCCAACACTTAGTCAAAATACAAATTCTTCATCTCAATCTTCAATGAGTACAAGTGTTTCCACATTTATAAAATAAAATCATTGCAGAATAAAACCTCACACGATCTTTTTATTTGAAAGTAAAAAAATACTCCGGGAGCTGGTCATTACAATGTGCCTCTTCAACCTCTCTTCTTTGTTTTTTTTGGTGTTTCATTGATGGAGATGATTACAAGCTTCGATGATTCCACCGGATGCAAGTTATTCTGGAGGCGACACAAGGAGACTAA